>JAODLM010000095.1:0-116414 GCA_036937905.1 Salvia rosmarinus
TGGATTTGACGAATATCAAGCACCGAACGAGGCCAAGATCTCTTTACCTTCTCAAGGTATTGCTTCATTCGATCCTCCTGGCCTCAGATGCAGCCTAAGACCGGTTTATTACGACCGGGAATCTCCAAATATCCGGATTTGGTTCACTTTAATTCCTTTGCAAGGCGGAGTCCCGAGATCGCTTCAGACTCACTCGCTATTGGTGGTCGGAAGGTAAACCGGAGGGCGACGCCACTTCTCGCTTATCTCGGGCCGAGGAGGAGGATGCCCGCCCACGCCTGCGCTGCATGAAGCTCCGCCCACATACATCCGCCAACAACCAACGGGTGATGCAAGGATGTGTTCCTCCGCTCGTGAGGGTCAGAAGGACCTCGCCTTGCCAGAGACGACTCGTGAATTCCGACTCCACCAGAAACTGCAAGGGCTTGCCTTTATGGCCGGGCCGGGAGTATGAGATGTCGTGCTCACGAGCCCAAAGGCTCACTTAGCTATACGCCCGCATGACTCCGGCTTTGATAAGACTTGTCTTAAAGGTAAGTCCGTTAGTACCGGACGGAGCGAGCTGAAAGAAGGCCGAGGCGCTGCCATGCTCACTGCATGAGCTACCTCTCAAGGTTGTGTACTCGCCTCCGTCCTTTGAGAGCCCGCCGATGAAGTAGATGGGAGTTGTCGCCCCATTTCATCTCGCATCAAGATCAAGATTGATTGCCTCGTCCGAGGCGGCCGATACAACGATAGAGTTTCACCTTGCTGGGCGCGATAGAGCCGGCAGGTCGGCGAGATATTCCTTCACCGCCAAGGCGACCTGGTGTTCTTCCCCGCCAGTGAAACCGAGCCTCCTCAGATCTTGAAGAAGGAAGTCGCTTCTCAGCTCGAGATAGAATCATTGAGGATGGCTAGGCATCCGTGAGTTTGTGTATTTCACGATGGTTCTGGGACCCGCATGTCGAGCATCGCTTTCACCTTGGTAGATCGGGCTGTGCCTTCGAGAAACCCAAAGATCCCGTAAATTTACCCGCCTTCACCACGAATGTGCACTGGGATTAAGCTTGAGGTTAGCCGACCGAGGAGTCAAGAATAGTTTCGAGGTCGTCGCGCAGCTCTCGCCTTTTTGCTGACTACTATATCGCCGACGAGACTTCAACAATTTCCCTATGTGATCTTTGAAGATTGCGCCCACCATCCTTCGTAAGTAGCTCCAAAGGTTTTTCGGATCGAAGGCATCTTTCCGTAGGCAAAGACACCAAGTCGCTGATGAACGCTTTTTGGGCGCCTTCCGGCTCATCAGACTTGGTGGTATCCTTGTATAAATCCAGAAATCAAGATCTCATGCCCCACCAACGCTCCACCTTCTTGTCAATGTCGTGGCGGGTAATCCCTTTGGGCAAGTGTTTGTTGAGGTCGGTATAGTCGACACACATACGCCATCCCTCCGGCTTTCGAACTACAACGGATTAGCCATCCAAGTTGGGTATTTAACCTCAGATAGGATTTTAGCCTCCCGGAGTTGGGTTACCTCGCTCTTATGACCGGCCGGCCCGCAAAACTTTTCTTCTCACGAACCGATTTAGTAGCCGGATCGATGTTAAGACGACGGGTTATGAGCTCGAGCGAGACTCAAATATGTCCAATGGAGACCATGCAAATACATCTCTATATTCCCTTAGAAGTGCACGACTGTCAATAATATCGATCGAACTCAGGTGCCAACCTTGACAACTTTGGAAGCGGTCGTCAGATAGTCAAGATTCTCGCCAGTCATCCCGAGGTGGCAACCGGAGGGTTCTCAGAATTGCTAGGCCCGAGGTAAGGCCGCATCTGGGTCGAGACTGTAGCATTCTTTAGCCGCCGCTTGGTCACCCTGAATGCTTAACACTCCACCGGGTGGGTATCTTAATGGTGGTGGTACACGGAGCAGACGGCCCGTTGCATACAACCAATCTCTTCCCGTGATAATGTTGTATGAGAGGGAGCTCGACCCGAAAATTGAATGGCCTTCGTAACCGACTGGGAGCACGCCCTACTCAGAACCGGAAGGGTAATGACACCTTCGGGTCGAACCGCCTCGAGTAAAGCTCCGAATCGAAGGCGTGGGGTGTACCGAATTCCTCCAACATCAAGTTTATCCAGCGGCTCGAATATGATGCTAACGGAGGTCTGGCGTCAATGTAGACCCGATGTACATTCTGTTGCCTACCACGGCTTGTATAGTAATGGCGCCCCGCGAGGCATGATCTTGGGTACTGGTCGTCTTCGAGAACACGATGTTCTCTCCATCCCGAGTCGCTTGTTTTTCGGGCCCGGGTCGGCCTCCGAGCCTCATTTTTAAGTGACGACTCGCCGCACTAACCGGCAGTCCGTTATAGCATAGACATGTTCCATTGCATTGGGACATTCGCCCTCGTCATCTTCGTGTCGGGCTGCCGCTGAGGTCGGTCCCAGATTGTTACCACCTCCATTTTTCCCTCTCGCTTTTTATTACCCGCCCAGTCGGCCGATGTACTTCTTTTTCCTTCCTTGACGAGCTCATCAACTGCGGAGCTCAAGGACTTGCAATCTTCCAGACGTGACCGTACCCACGGTGGTAGTCAATACTTTACCGCTGAGTTTTTGGATCCTCCTTTCGGAGGAGGAGGTTTTGGAAAGAGCTCGGTGTGAAGCTCAAATATTTCATACTGGATTTGAATAGAGGCGCCGCTATTACCGAGTTTGGCCGAGGTCCCACCTTGATTCTACCGGGCCTTTTGATTCTTTCGAACGCACTCGCGCTCAAAGACCGGCCCCGATCCTCCGCTTCTTCTTTCAAATCCACCGCTCATCCCGCATCTCTCTCTTCTTCCGGTCCGACTCGTCCCCTTCGACAAAGTTGTCAACCAAGGTCCAAAGACGACTAGTCGTCTTCGGTTGTTCGCGGGTGATCTCTTTATTCGTAGCACCGGCCGGATCCCATTCTTGAATGCGTTGATGATGTAGAGATCGTTACTCATCTATTTTAAGGATTCCATGATGAATCTTGAGACGAAATCGACATCGCCTCGCCCCGCCTCGACGGATTGTAAGCGGATCGGATGAAGGTTGTCGAGGCGACATCTTTTGCAAAACGCCATTTGAACCGATCCATGAGGTCTTTGAAGCAATGGATGCTATTTCGGCGAAGCGAGGTGAACCAACGCTGAGCGTTGGAGATCAAGCACCTCGGGAAGACCTACACATATGGAAATCTTTCATCCCTGGTTTGCCATGTTGGTGGTATAGGCAAATAGGAAGTCGGAAGGATCTCCAAGGCCATCGTATGCGGCGATATTCGGAGCCCGGTATCGCTGCAAGGTGGGTGTATCCAATCTCCTTGAAAAGGAGAGATAATTCGTCCGTGTCGGCCGAATCGGGAGCTCGTTACCATCCTCTCCTGAGGAGATGGAGATCGATAGCGGCGCTCGTCGTCTCTTCGAGGGGAGTTCGACTTCGTCTTTCCTCCCTTCTTTCCCGCCCATTCACATGGGTATCACGTCGAGGTGGAGAACGGCTCCGCGGAGGGTACGAGGGCGAATGAACCCGGGTATTGGGGCGATCATTGTGCCGCGGTGAACGTTGATTATTTCAAGAGGTGAACGACCTCGATTGCCTCAGAATCACCACCGGGCACTCTTGAGGGCCCGCTCCGTTTGTCCTCCGGTTGAGGAAACTCGAATTGATTAAAGTTGGCATTGAGGAATTCGGACACCGCCGACCGAGGACCTCGTGGGAGCGGTGAACCTCCTGCTCACCGCATCGAGGTCGGCATCTTCCTCCTCATCTGGGCGACCATCCCGAGGGTGTATGGAAGCATTCTCCATGTAGCCCTCGTGTGTATGACCACCAGTAGCGCCCGCGATCCTCTTTCCGGCGTTGTGTGACTACCGATCGTCTCCGCACGGTTGTTACCGACATCGCCGGCAAGATTTATGCTTGCACGTATCCTTGCCATGAAATTGTAGAAAACACGACTTTTTGTTGAAAAGAAAAGAGTGTTCCCACAGACGGCGCCAATGATAAATCAGTATACGTTGGTATGAAAGATTTAGAGAAAGCAGTAAAGAACACAGGAGTTTTAACGTGGTTCGATCAAGAGAAAGATCTACGTCCACGGAGGTGATGGTCCTCAAGATGTTCACTATAATTGTATTACAATGAGTATCTCAAAGAGCTCTAGTATTCAGTAATTTGCTAACCCTTTTACCTTCAATCTAACTCCTATTTATACATAAACGTAAACCTTGTAACGAATCTCTTGATTGGCGGGCTCACGATCCTCCTATAACCGACCATGATCTTCACCATAATTGCCCATGATTTCCACCGTTACTCCCATTATCTTCGCCTGACCGCCTTTAATTAGGGTTTGAGGTCTGTGATTCGGGCGTAACCGAGTAGGGCAACATTAGGTCGTGCCCACTGTTTAGCTCGCTAGTGGGCCCGAGAGGTTGGGCCATATCCTATCGATATCTTTCTGGATAAGACCGAGGATGACTGAGATGATCCACATTTGGGCACAAAAATACCTCAATTTTGGAGGTCGTCTTGCGCTTATCAAGAGCATTCTAAATGCTATTCCTATCCACTATATCCAGGTCATGAAGCCAAAGAAGGTTGTTCTTCACATGTTAGAGCAACACATGGCTCATTTCTTTTGGGGCACCATTAGAGCAACTCACAATACCCATTGGGTTGAGTGGAGTCAAGCTTGCCTCCTTGTTGTTGAAGGGGGTCTTGGGCTTCGTCGTCTCTCTAATTTTGTTCCATCTTTCGGGTATTAGTTGTGGTGGTGTTTTCATGCTCAGGACTATCTTTGGATCTGGTTTATCCTTTCCAAGTACTGTCACGCTGTCTTTCTTGGGCGAGGAAAGCTTTCCAATCATGACAATCGGATTTGGAAGCGTCTTTGCAATGAGAGGATCCTTGATCAACGCCACATCAGGTAGGCCCTTGGTTCTGGACATGCCAGCTTTTGGGATGATGTGTTGTTTGGGGAATGACCCATCTCTGTTTTGTGCCCTTATGTGTCTTCCGTGCATTTGTTTTTTTTTCATTTATTTGAGCTTCAGTCTTGGCATGTACACTCTTTGCACACACTTGTTTCCAGTTTTAGTTTACCTGCAAAGCTAGTGGATTTTATGGCACAGATGCCAATCTTGTGGAGAGAACGGGATACCATGCATTGGAATTTAACCTCCCATGGTGAGTTTTTATTGACTTATTCCTGGGAGAATGTCAGACATCGAGCTCCTCATAGCCCTATTTTTTGTGATATTTGGAGTGATTATCTGACACCTACCATGTCTGTCTTCCTTTAGAGACTTCTTCTAGGTTGTCTTCTTGTTGATGTCATCATGTAGTCCCATCATATGTCTCTTGCTTCCATGTGTCAGTGTTTCATGTTTCCCCAGATCGAGTCTGTCTTTCATTTATTCTTGTCGGGGAGTACTGTGCAAAGAATTTGAATGAATTTTAGCACTTGGTTTCATATTGCACCACCTAATACCACTAGCATTACACATGTACTTTGTTTCTGGAAGCACCTCACTCCACACGCCCTTGCACTCTCATATTAGCTTTTTAATACCATGTCTTATTTTATAGTTTACTTGGACGGAGATGAACAACTCTAAGCATAAGGTTGTTCATTTCCAAGTTTCTCACATTATTTGGTAGGTTACTCGACATGTCCAGGATCTTGTGGCAAGCAAGAAACTCCTCCCAGCTCAGTGATGGGCTTCTATCCCCAGATTCATTTCATGTCGGATGCAGAGGCCACTAGAAGGACCCTACGACATCTAGTGGCTTGTTGGCAACCGGAACCGACAATGACGAGTCCAAGTTTTATCCTTTTTTATGTTTTGTTTTAGGTCTAAATCAAGTCTTTGTGTCTTTTATTTGTATTTTTTTTTTAGGATTACACGTTATTGAGGCAGGGTACAACGAGGCTGATGCAGGGCATGATGAAGTTGTTTTCCATGAAATAGGCATTTAGCCTAGCTCAAGGCAAGAAGAACAATATGCCAGGTCCAGGACAAGATGGAATAAACCATCGACGTCATCCAATTTGTAACTTGTGGGATCCAGACTTCGAAATTGGACAAGGCAAAGAAGAAAAGACAAGCTACGAGCATATTGGTACATCCCCAGCCGACATCAAGATTGGTGCTGTTATCGGAGAGTTATTATTTCAGCAATGTATACTTGCATTGCCTAAGATGGTGCATCATTGGAAAAAATACCAAGGCATCATTAGAAAAAATACCAAGGCTGAACAGGGAAAGAGGCCAAAACACTATCCAGATGTCGTTTTCAATTCAAGTTACACAAAGACTGTTAATGGCAAGACGAGATAGAGCTTAACCAAGACAATGAGCATAATATAAAAGCAGCAGTTGTTGTGGGAAACACGCACTACTACAAATATAAGCTTTAACTACGCATAAAAAGCGTAGTGTATGTACATTTCGGACCATAGAGAGAAGTGATGTAGAGAAAGATAGGTGCACATATACTACGCTTTAAAAACGTAGTCTGTATCAACTATAGACTACAATTAATTTCGCACATAGCGTATAATAAGCGTAGTCTATATAAACTATAGACTACGTATAATTTTAGAAATACGCTATGCATTTCAACCGTAGTTTATTTTATACGGCTTAGACTACAGTGAATAACCATAGATAATATCGTTATAACCGTAGTTTATTTTAGGTTGTTACTATGTTTTTGGGGAAAAAGCTAAGTCTTAATGCCAAATTTACTACAGTTTTTAGCCATAGTGGTATTAAGACTACGGGCAATTATTAAATCATAGTTATTATATGTTTTATACTACTGTAATACCCCGAATTTCTGGGCTTAAAAATTTCGAAAATAAAGAAGGAATAGTATGATAGAAACGAGTATGAAAGTGAACGTCGGTAATTGTCGATTTTGAATAAATCAAAATTTCTCTTGAAATTTTGAACGGAATAATTTTTAAATATGTTTTTAAGCATATTTAGGATATTATTTACACTAAGGAAGAAAAAGAAACATTTTTCCTTATTTATTTGATTATTTTCGAAAAACATAAGAAGGAATAATTAATTTGTGAATTATTATATGATCACTTGATTTTATGTGATAAGTTGTCATGTTTATCTTGTAGTATATGATAAGATAATTATCTTGAACACCTAAGCATGAGGTGGATGTGATAAGGTTGGAAAATGACATTTTTGAGATAAGATTTGCTATGATATTTTCATAAAAGATAAGATAAGGTCATGATTAATTAAGAGATAATGTTTATCTCTTAGAGTAATGTAGAAATGTGTAGAATATCATAGGAAATAATATTTTAAATATTAGTTGCATGATTTTCGAAATTTAGGTATTATTTTATGTGAAATTCGAAAATCATGATTTTTATGTGATAAATGTATTAAATAATTTATTTAATTATATAATTGATAAATATCATGATTCTAGATCAATCTTATCTCCTAGAAACTATATAAATTTTCAAATTAATAAAATAGGGTAAGAATGGAATTTGATGAAAATTAAATCCTAGAAAACCCTAATTTTCAAAATTTGTAAATAGCTTAGAAAAATTCCAAAATTTATTTTATGATATAATATCATTATATTGATATAATTACTCATAAAAATAACATTTTTATGAAAAGAATCATAGTTTGATAATTTATTCATAATTTGAATTATTTGCCGATAACTTTACTAAAGTTGTAATATCCCGAAGAATTAAATGCCTAATTACGATATTTAAATTCGTAAATTAGGGTTTCGCCGAAATAATTTAATTAGTAATATATCGAATAATGATTTCGATTAATTACGAGATAATGAATTCCTATTTTATATTCACTAAGAATTGTGAATTAAGGAATAGAATTTTATAAAGTTTTTCGGCAGTATTATTTTAACGTCGATTGAGTATCGATAGTTAAAATTTCGTAAAATTTTCTAAGGAACGAAGTTTAGAATTAAATTCCATTATTAATGGAATGATTTAATAAAGTGATTACGACTTTATTACGAAATTTTTGAGATAGGTCGATAATGAACGTTTTGAGACGTTTCAAATGTCAACGTTTAGGGATGATTAGAAAAATGAGTTTAATGATCAAGGAATTATAATATTTAAATTCCTATGATTATTTTATGTAATTAGAGTATTATTTAGCATTAAAATAATGCTAGAACATTAAGGATTAATTATTGAACAAATTTAGAATTTTCGAAAACCCTAATTCGAAAATTAGGGTTTTCACACATGAAATGATTCTAATAATTTTTCCTATGATATAAATTATCATCTAAGAAATATATTATGTCATATAGCTATTAAATGCAAAAAAAATAAATATTTAGCTTTGAGAATGGAAAAGCTAAGTGAGCTTTGGTATGTAGGATAAATTGAATTTCAAGATTTCTATCTTATTACCATGTTACGTGAATAATATGGTAATATTTGTAATAATGGAATATTATGACACATAAAATAAGATGGTTAATGCAAGGAATCAAGTGGAGGTGTTGGTCTTGGTATTGCCGTGAGTTGTTTTTAATTAGGATGTAGGAATTGAAAATTTGGTGATCATTCACCATGTTACGTAAATAATGTGTAGTAATATATATATGTAATAGTGAAGTGTTTTGTACACAATAAACAAGGAATCAATAGATGATCAAGTGGGAGGAAATTTTGGCTCATCATAGCAGTAAGTCACCAAAAGCAGGGAAAGAAGATTGTTTGGAACTCTTCTTTAACTTTGCTTTCATAGTAAAGACTTGGGATATTATTTTTAGTATAAGATAAATTTTTTTAAAAACTCATCCTCCTTTGTGCTCTAGGAGTGACCGAAGCATGCAAGTTAATAAAGTGGAAGAAAATTTGTTCATTTATTGTTGATGACATAGGCGGCTAATGGACTAAATAAAGGAAAGAAGAATTTCTAGGACTCTTTGATGGGTTGTTTACATTTGGTGGTGTGTAGGATACTTTATATATGACAAGATAAAAGAATTGAAACTCATCTCATGATACTTAATGTGGCGACGATACTAGGTGAAAAGTTGAGGATTTTAATTGTTTTTTCAATGTGTAATTAAAGTGTTGTAAGTAATGACTTATTAAAGTGAAGTGAGTCACAATGTCATGCTTTGTATTTGTGTGCTTTGACCGAGAAGAATAGGTTTGAAGTTAAGTGTATTAAGTGATAGCAATTACAAACAACACTTCACTATTCCATTTTACTACTTCGCCGTGAGAAAGTAGATAGGAAAAGCTTGGGTGTGTTCTTCCTTTTCTTCCCCAAACCTGGTACTAAATCCTTGTGCACTAAATCGACAATCAGTTAAAAGGTTAGGAATCGAACAAGCTTCAATTATCGTTAAGATTTTCGATTTCGACGGTTAGATTTTAATATATATGTTAGGTTCTTAATGAGAAAAATATGAAAAATCATGTGATCATGTTTGTTGTTTGTAAATATTGTTAAGCATGATGCTTATGAATTATATTGGTGATTTAAATAAAAGTTTAAGCATGTATTTGTTAATTAACAAATTTAGAAAATATTGAATTGATTCAAGGATATAGCCTTGAGCTATGATTGATGGAATTGTTAAGGTTTGATTTTATTGGAAATCATATGTTATATATGTAGGTACCGAAATGATTTGATGGAATTGTTAAGGTTTGATTTCGGAAATTATATGCAATATAAGTATGATTACCGGAAAAAAAAATGGAATGAAAACTTTTTAAAAATTTTTAGAAGAATGCCGTGAGCATTCTGTGGTTGTCTTTTGATGAATGCTTGTTATGTACTAAATGTAAAAGCATTTTATGAATCCATGAAAAATTTTAAGCATGTGATTAATTCATTAGATTTTTAGAAAATGTTGTTCATATATTTGAAAATTTTCGAGAATGCCTAAGTATGGATATGTTGATGAATAAGTGTTAAATGTTGGATATTATGATGTATTAGTGTTAATTGTTGATAATTAGACATTGTGGAATTTAATTAGAATTTTAGAAAATGTTTGGTGAATTTTTAGAAAAATTCGAGAGTTTCAAGGTGTAGGGAAATGATGTCCAATTTTCCTATAGCTAATGTTAATACATATTAGTGATACTATGATAAAATAGTACACTATATGAATTTAGAAGAATTTTTGGAAGATGTTTAAAAATTTTAAGCTCAAGAAACCGTAAGCTTGAATATATATATATATATATTAAGGATTTTAATTCCTTAATATCAAGAAAAATAATACATTATATGTCTAGAAATTATTTTAGACACATTAAGAATTTATGGAATTTTATAAACATAGAATACTATGTTTATGTCGAAACGTTATATTAAATAACGTTAGAAATGAAAAATAATGTTAAATGAATAAGTTGATTAATATTTAAGAAAATATTAATAAAGTTTATCGATTTGCGTGAAAATCGAGAATTAAGGCTTTATGAAAAGAAATCGATTGAAAGTCGATTTATATGGAAATTAGATATTAAATAAATGAATTATTAAAGAATTCGTAAAGAAAAGTCAAAATTGTTTACTTTTGAAATTAGCGTATGTAATCGTTCGATAAATACGCTAATACGTGAAAAGCGTATTAATTATATAAGGAAATCGTTGGTGAGAAAAGATTTCATAATTGAAATCCTTGTATCAAAAAACGTGAGAATCGTTGAACATTTAACCTAAAAGGTTAAAATGAAATAGTTGAACATATCTCGTCTCTATCGAAACACGAGAAATGTTTAGTTTAAGATCTGCGATTGAGCGGCGTATTGAATTGTTAAGGAATTCAATTATATAAGTATAAGTTATCAAAGTTTATTTTAAACTTTGAAAATCTCGAAAAACGTGATGATGTACATACTAAAATCGTTTTACGTAAAGGTGAGATCGGATGCGATCGTTGACATAGAAGGAAAAGCAATTAAGAAAGCTTACGTACCGGGTGGGTTTCTTTTCTTATCCTCAAGGATAAAATGCTCTATTTATGATGCTTTCTTGAAATGAAAAGTAATTATTTATGATGCTCTCTTTTGAGAAATGATTATGAAATGATGATGAAATTACACCCAAAATGTTTATGTTTTATGTATGTATCCTATCCATGAATGAATGAATGATGAATGTTGTTGGGTCGCCCCAACTTATGAATGAAATCGATATCGGATCCTATGCCCGGAAGGCTTATACCAGCTAGGATTAACGTGTACACCTAATGGTGATTGTGTCTTGTAAGGACAATTCACGGCGGTCACAATGACGTGAGAGTGAGGCCTCTTCTACGGCGTTAAATGATAATGTTATGATGAGATGAAGGATATGGATCATACATACAAGGAAAATGTCCGGCGGGCGAATGTTTATGAAAATGATGAAAATGTTTAGTAAGCTCAATGCTTTTCAAGTAAAACCTCATGTCTTTACCATGATGGGACGGTGTAATTTAAAGATGATAAAATGTTTTGGCATGAGTCCACCGAGTGCATTCTTGTACTCACCACATATTTGTTTTTAAATGTGCGATTGAGTGATGATGCGATGGGCGGTGTTGAGCAATAGGAATGTTGTCATTGAAATGTTTATACCTTGATAGTACATCGTCATATGTACATATCACATGTTTTCAGCTATGAGAACATAAGTTATGTAGTAAAGTCCAAAACATACTTGATTTATGTATTACGGTTTAATGTTAAATGGTCCCATTGTTTATTCATCCTGTTTAGAGTAATAATCCACGCTAAATCGTACCTAGGATTTAGGAACATTACTGAGTGGTATCGAGCGGTTCGCTCTTTGAACCCAAAATTTCCTTTGAGGTTAAGTCAGATTGAGTCACTAGACTTCTAAAGATCGGTGACAATGCTCAACACTCCGTCACATCAAGCTCAACCGAAATGAGGTAAATGATTCCTTTTCAAAATTTTGAAATGAAAAGTTGAAAGAAGCAAAAGAATCGAGATGATTTTTTCAAAAGGAATGAAAGATGTGAAAGATGAATGATATGAAATGGAAGTTCTGAATAATGTTGAGAATGAAAGTAATGCAAAGTGATCAAGTTAGAAATGAATGCTTATGATTGATAATGGGCAAAATGTGCGAGAATGAAATGTTGAATTTGTAAAATTCAAGCAATACATGCATTCAATAAATATGTTATGAAATTGAACAAAATTTTCAAGTTTTCATAACCAAATTGTTCAAATTTCAAGATTTTGTATAATGAATGAATATGCTTGAAATGAGCGTGAATGGACAAAGTTGGAATGATGAATTCTTGAAATTGAAAAGAAATGTGCATGTATAAATGAACTATGTTTTCATTATTTGAAACTTTAGTTTCAAATCTCGAGATTTATTATGACAAATGATGTGTCATCTCAAGAAAAACATAGGCGATATAAGAAGCATGATCACGTATTGCGTAAAGAACATGAAATGCGAACTTCATTCCCTTACAAGAACAAAAGAACGACTTCGACCTCGGCATGTGCAACTCGACTTCAATCTCGGCATGTGCGACTCGACCGACCTCGGCATGTGCGACCTTGACTTACCGGTGTGCAACCATCGACTTTGACTTCGTAATTTCATAACATCGACTTTGACATATCGACCTTGGTAGTCTATACTACATCGGCATCGGCATCGGCATCGGCAGCGGCATGCACGACCTCGGTGTCGGCATCGCCTACGATCTCGGCGGCGCGCAAATTTTTCCTACAACTGCGCGATGATTTTGTCTTGACCGCTCTCCTTCGTTTGAACTTGATTTACGTATGGTTTTGGCCTCGTACTCCTAATGCTTGTAATATATTTCTATGAAGGACCAAATCCCGATTCCTACTCCGCAATTCGAGAATCAGTTGAAGTTGGTTCTATGATTTATATAGGATGAGAATTTTGTAGTATGATAAGAATCTTAGAATGTTACTAAGAAAGTAAGACTTCCAGTAAAACAAGTAGAGCCATGACGTACATGAAAACCTTTGTTGATGACCTATTACGAGTATATAAGGTTTCAAATTCTATTCATTACCCAATTTCTGTCATTGAGTTTAACTCTATGACCTAGTTCAAATTGAGAAATGATTTGAGTTTGTCACTTTTTATGAAGGAAATTTACAACCTGAAACCTTATAAAATGTCTTTTGAAACCAAGCCTTGTGTGACTGAGAAAATAATTGTGATGGGTCTGGCCAGCCCATATGACCAAAGAAATCTCAGTAGTCGTCATTCTGGTCTTCGGACCCTAGATCCCAATTATTCAGTCCAAAGAGGATTTTGATTCAATCGTTAAAAGATGTTATTTTTAAGACAGTACCTCTTGTAAGTAGTCGTGATAAATTCTCCTCAATTCTTGAAACCATCAAGTGTGATGAAAATTGACTTACCTTGTCACCCTAAGTGCGAATCGAGAAAGCGATAAACATCAGGCATGATATAGGTTGACTTATTTTGGTCACCTAAAAGTTTCAGATCAATTAAGTGATAGACACCAAGAAATTATGATGTAAAGAAAATCTCGATGAGATGAGATATTTTCCCTATGATACGTATGGATGTGATGACCCTTGATGGGCTTTTCAAAGATTGATAACAGTGAAGTTATACCTTTATATGACTGTTGTTATAATAAAGTTATGAATAAGATACTCTTTAGTATTAAATGCAAGAGTAAAAGTAAATAAAAGTATATGATATCCATGGGATATAATTTCCCCTCACCATGTCATAACGAGAGAGAGATTACAACTTATCTTTAAGATAGTTGTTTGTCCCTAAACCCTCGTTAGTAGGTTGGACATGTTTAAAAGAATAAAGATGCATGCAAGATATTCTTTTCAAAGAATATATATATAAAGAAATGATAGCATCTCGGAAAATAAATATCTCGCCTTATATCTCAATCAATGAGATTATGCTTGAGCATAATCGATTCAATGCTTGAAACTTGGTTAAACAAGCGATAATGATATTGAGGAATCATAATCCTTGAGATTGTGTGAGCGACTAGGATAGCCCTAGTATGTAAATCAAGTATGGAGAAAATATCTCTAAAGCAAGACATGGAAATGAGATGCTTGGAATTTAAGTTATGGTATCTGAATGTACTACCTTACCAAACCATATGACAATAATAGCGGTTCTAATCTGAATTTGAGAACAAGTATAACGAAGTAAAATTACTTTCGAGATACCATGTTCGAAAAAGGGACAAAAGTCAAAATAAGCGAAGAAGCGTGAGCTATCTGATTATAAGATAGCCCACGACATAATATAAGCAGAGAAATATGACTTGATAAATAAGGATTTCCTTGAAAGAGTTAAAGTAAGGATATATGAAATATATTCCTAAGATAGATAAAGTAAAAAGGAAGTTGAATCATTCATCTTGGATTAGGAATGAATGATAGTGATAGAGACATGACGATCTCACGATAAGATTTAATTATCGATATATCAATATCAAAAGATAGGTTGATGTAAACCTAACCACAAAATATTATTGGTAAAAGCATAACGGATGCGATGCCGAAAGGATACGGTAAGCGTTGTGATAAGAGACTATAGCAAGGAACATAATGTCCCGATGGAAAGGACAATGATATACTGAAATAGATGTTTACTTGAATAGAGCGGAACACGTAGACCAAAGCCTTTACTTCACAATCAAAACCGAGCGAACAAAACCAAGAAGGCCTGATAGGTATGAGAAAGATTTCTCAGAATACCTATAATATTTTCTTTACCTATAATATTTTGTCCGATATAGGTGCTTCATGTTCTAACATCGCACAAGTATGTGCAGAAACGATAGAACCTAATTCGGAATAACCGAATCAAGAAATGAAAAATTTCTTCACCTATATGAGAATTATGGCCGTCACAAGTATTGTAAAGGCTTAGAATTGAACCTAGGATCACTAAGGTTCTATCGATGATTTGGATCATTATATCTATATAGAATGTAGATATAATTCTAGAAACAAGAAGTTTAGGAAATGGTGTCATTCACGTGATCGGTGACACGGGCTAGTCTCGTCGTTAGAGATTTTCTGTGACGGGATATTAGTACCCACTATTTGCTTATGCGAATAAATTTAGAAGCGATATCTGTTGAAGGTGTAAAGCGTAAAATGAGTGATAAGATAAGTGTCATGAGTCGTGTCGTAAGTTGTCTACAAGTTATATATGTCTTAAAGTGTCTAATTCTTTAAGAGATCCTTCTTGTTTAAAATTCTCTCTATTGCTTTAATTTAAGTCTGACTTACCTAGAAATATCTGTATACAGATGGCAGGAAAATGGAGTAATACGGGTAAGAAAATAACCACAAGGCCTACAAGCTTAGAACTCACTCGGGCATATCGGCTCTTTTATTATAAGCGGGCATGGACTTAGAAGCGTTTTTGGAGGAATTTCTGCACCTTTGGAAGGATGCTCGTAACTATGGAGTTACGGATGAGTATGGTATCCAAAGGTTTATTCGTCGTTTGCCGGTGATCGGAAGTTTGCAAAAGAAGTACCAAGAGAATATCTTCTGCATGTAGAAAATTCCAAGACTTGGGCAGACTTACCATGATTTGTCAACCGGCTCAAGCATACATATTATGCGTATGGGACTGCACCTACGAGCACTTGTCCTGGTCCCCGGCAAGTTACCCAGTATGGTATAAAGGAATGGTTGTACTCTGACGTTCCAAACGCCGCCCCACGTCCTGTGCCGCAAATTATACCTGAAAGGGATGAGAATAGCCAAAGGATAGGATCTTACCGCCCTCGCGGATTAGGAGAATTACAGCTACCAACTCAACCATACCTTCTGATAAAAGCAACAAAAACTTACAGCATGAAGAAGAAGCGGGGCGACTTGACCCTAGCTCTCGAAGGAGAATGATCATCAGAAGTATGAAGCAAAAACGTACTTGGAGAAAGGCAAGTTTCCAAATGAGGAGTACGATTCCGACGAAGGCCACTCAGAGACATAGAATCTTAGAATCATATGAGACTTATATGTCGATAGTGAATATGTTAAAATGGTGTCAAAATTTTGAGTGTAAAAAGAACTAGATGCTATGTAATCAGTCGGCTCGATAGACCGACCCTCGTAATTAATGTATGAAAAGTCCTCACTGAGGCGTTTTGATGTAACATATTTTATGGTCCTTGTAGAATGATATCCGAGATACGACAACAAATTGTTCCGAATAAGATATGGCCACTATGAGATGATAGTTATGCCATTCGGACTAACCAATGCACCAGCCCTGATCATGAACCTCAAAAATTGAGTGTTCCACAAATATTTAGACAATTTTGTCTTAATCTTATGAATAATGTTCTTATCCATACGAAGAATGAGAAAGAACATAAGGAACGTCGAGGGTCTGTCTTACAAATTTTAAGAGGGGTAAATTTTGCCAAGTATAGTATTGTGAATTTGGCTTAAAGAAATATTCCTCAGACACATAGTGTCTTTAGAAGAAATCAATGTAGATCTGGCAAAGGATAAAGCAATTAAGAATGAAAGTCGTCAATGACCTAAAATGAGATCAGGAATTTCTTAAGATTAATTGACTACTATCAGAGACCCATTGAGAACTTTCTAAGGTAGAAAGGCCGATAGCATAGCTACCCCAAAAAGGAATCAAATTTACATGGATTAACTAAAGTAAAGCTATGTATTAATATGAGAAAGATAATAGCTTACGCATCACAATGACTTAGGTCACATGAAAGGAATTTCCCAACTCACGACTTGGAATAGTAACAATAGTATAAGTACCAAAATCTAGAGACATCACTCCTATGACAATAAGTTAAGAATTCTTCACAAATTACAAAAGTCTGAATTAATTCTTCAAGCAAGGAGACTTGAATACGGGATAGGAAAGACGGCTCGAATCAGTAAAAGATTACAATTGTGATATAAAAGATCACCTAAGAAAGGTTAATGTAGAATTTAATGCCCTAAGTTATAAAATTCAGTCTAAATTATGGTATGTCCTTATAGAAAAGGAAAACTCATTGGAGAGTTTAAGAAAATGAGAACAGAAATAGTCGGGCAATCAGGGACGAACGTAAGTTGTATTCTCACACTCATGGTGACATATGACTAAAGAGAAAGGATGAAAATGGGAATAGAATACGAATTAAGATAAGGAATGAAGAGTTGAAGGATTTTAAAAGCGCTGGACAATGTCATATTGTCTAAGGAAGGATTATATATATATATATATATATATATTTCAAGCAATAATAAGCTCAGAAATAAAATCATGAATGAAGCTCATGACCCTTCTCATACCGCCCAACCAGGCATCATTAAGATATATTATGATTTATGAGAAAAGTTAAATAGTAAGGGGTAAAATGAGATATAACCATATTGTTGAGCAGTGTCTCGTGTCACGCCCCAATTCAGGAAGGCACGGATCTTGGGGTGTGATTAGGGGTGGGGTTAGAAGCGGGGAAGAAGGGATACATATAACATACACGATAAGAAGATGTGATCATGAAATCGGGCGATCTCCTCTATAACTAGGACATATCCTAAAGGGAGGGTGCACAAACAATCCACAAGCAGAATAATATCGATATCATAACCTCGAGAAAACATGATCTTGGTTTATTATAAGTAATGCAAGAAGGCAAAATAGCATTACATCACATTAACTAGACCGATCGACCACATAGCATGCTCGTATCGAGACTCACACAGAATAACATAACAAATCTTGTTCCCAATCGAGAAAGCAAATAAGGGACATGAATACATCAATATCAGTGCGTATATAACACAACATCGCGGAAGCATAGCATGAAGAACCCGCTCCACCCCTCGTCGCCCGTCCGACCTCCTCCATACGTGAAAAGATTTGAAAAAGAGTTTGGGGTGATTACTAGCGCACTCGGTGGGGTTTTATCATAAATCAAAAGAATCATGAGGCCGTGTTTAGAGCACTTACCTTAGAAGGTTTTAAAGCGTAAATCACTTCTAAGTAAGCAAAATAGATTTTTCATTTTCGATACCGATCCGTTATTCTGTTACTCCCATCATAGAACCATGAACCACGGCTCGGGCGTATCCATGACTATCACATGACATTCATTCGCCGGAACATATCCGATCGGCTCACGCCGGAGCGTATCCGGTAGGCTAACTCGGTGTGGACTTGGGGTCAAATCCCGTCGAACCATAACCACCTCATTACCATTTCGTGTGGACTTAGGGTCTATCCATTCGGAACCATAACCACGTGTTGGGGTCTATCCCTTCGATCAATACTCAAGATGGTAATCAACCCGCGAATAGAGATCCGTGCACAACCATGATAGAACCATATCTTGGATCGGAGAGCGATAATAATTTCACAAAAACATTTTACTGGCGTACATGTTTTATTTTGAAATATCGAGTAAATAACTCAAAATAAGCATATATAACCCAACCCGAGCGGATGAAAGCGTTAGCAGGAGATATCTACGGATCCGATGACTTCACCGATCGCCTTTGGTAGGTACACGTAACAAGGCGGAACAACTTTTGGGGTCACTTCCAACAAAGCAAAGCAACAACGTGATCAAGCGAAGATCAAGCAAAACTAGGGTTTCGACTTTACGAACCCACATTTGGCACTCTCGGGTTTTCAAATCAACTTTCGATGCGTAAGGAAATTTATTCAGGCATCAAGACCTATAATAGGGTACTTTCAAAATATGCATGCATGCAAGTTGACTCAAATCTTAGCGAGAGAAGAAGCTTGAAAATCGATGCTATCCTCGGATCTAGGAT
Source organism: Salvia rosmarinus (assembly GCA_036937905.1). NCBI lineage: Eukaryota > Viridiplantae > Streptophyta > Magnoliopsida > Lamiales > Lamiaceae > Salvia > Salvia rosmarinus. Next base: position 18,866 of record JAODLM010000095.1, read on the forward strand.
AAACCATCCAAAATCGATGCATGAAAATGGAAACATAAGCAATATGCATAACGGCGAACATGGAATGACAAGCAGCGTTGAAAATGGATAACACAGGCATGTCTTCCTTTAGAAAACTTGAAGCAACGGAAAACATCCGACATGCGAAACGAAAAGCGGAAGAAGCGAATCGGTACTTTAGTAGAATGCATAGCCGGAACTCAAAACCTAAAGGACCCGTAGCCAGGTGGCCGTTGACCACCAATCGGCGGCCAAGAGCGGTGGCGGTGGCGGCCTTGGCGGCGGCGGTTTGGCGAAATGGCGGCCTCGGCCGTTTTCTCGCCTCGTCCTTTAGAATCCCGAGTTCTATGCTATCGATCTACTAAAAGGCGGAATCAAAACAAGAAAAGGACAAAACAGAAAACGGGCTGCCGGGGGTGGTTGATCGGCGGTGGTGGCTCGGCGGCAATGGCAATGCCGCCGAGCCTCCCGGCTCGATCCCCACTCCTCCAGCTTACTTGGCGTGCACAGGAGCTGCTCGGCTCTTCCGTAAACACGTAGAGGCGAAGGAAATGAGCGTTGAAAATGAAGGCCCTAGCCTCCTATTTATAGGAAAAAGCGGGGCTGCGTGATCGAACTAAAACACACTCAAATTACCATGATAAATGCAGGTAATCGTGGCGTGATAAGTTAACACGAGTCGTCTCTCAAGGAAAACTTAGCAGGCGATTGTTAGGTGTTGCGCCTGACGATTAAAACCTAAACATTCTAAAGCCAACAAGGGTTTGGAACATGCGAATTGAAATACGAGAACATAAACGGCGATCCTAAGCCGGGGTTGTCAATCCCGAGCTAAACTAATAAAGCGATAAATCTATACCGAGGGTTGTCAATCCCTAGTTGAACTCTAAAGCGATAAATCAAAAGCGATAAACAAAGCATATGCAATCATATTATTCATAGGGTTTGTCAATCCCTAATCTAAATCTAATTGCAAATAAGCGAAAGCGATAAATCATTAAGCAAATTAAACCAACGGAACATGAAAATCCGATCCACTGTCACTATGAATTGAATTGACAAGAATCATAAAATAATAAACTGTAAAATTGATTCCACAAGAATTGATAAATTGCAAGAACATAATTTGATGAATCAAACATTCAAATATGAAACTAAAAACAGGAATTGAAACTAAAATTATCATTGTGTCGATCATTGAAGAGTCGTGGAAGAAAGGCGAAGAAGCGACTCACGGGTGCGTGAGAAAATAGAGCGCGAGCAGGCCTTGTAAAAAAACCTAGCGCATATATATATTAAATAGGAGTGAGCGGCGTCAAGGTGAGCGCATTCGAGAATACATTCGACTTGAATATGAACGCATGTTGTGGGTGAGCATGGTGAGGAAAACATTCGCCTTGAAATGGCGGTTCGAGTGAACGCAGTAAAAATTTGAGAACGCGCTCATATCGGCGCCGGTTGGAAAGGAGAGCTGGCTTGAAGATGGCAGCCGGTGATGATCTGTTGGAGGAGAAATGGTGGCGAAGCCAGCCTTGCCGGAAGTCTTGTGGTGGGGTGAGAGATGGGCGAAGCGGCATGGCGCTGGCGCGGAGCGAGCGCTATTGGCGGCAGTGGAACGAAGCAGCAGGTGCTTTCAGCCGGACGGGCGCTTGTGAAGCGGGCGGCTGCATCCATCAGCCGGGCGCGCGAGAAGCGGCATGCGGCGAGTGAGGCGCGAGCGAGGCGCTGCTGGCATGCATGGCGAGCCGGGCGCCGGGTGAGATAGTCTTGAGGTACCAATGGCGCGAGTACCAGCGGCCGACGCGATGGAGAAAGCGCTACCATGGGACGGGCGCCGGGTGCGAGGCGAGGCGCGAGGCTAAGCGCCGGAGAGTGGCGCGGTTTGTTCAGCGCGGAGTTAAATTGAACAGCAGCTGGGTGGCCTAGTTGGGCGAGGTGCGGACAGGCGTGCGTGTCGTTGGGCCGTGCGACGGGTGACGTGCGCGACTTCGACGTTTCGTTCCGTTCTTCCTCGTCTGAACTCCGATTTACGAACCGTTTGCACCTACGAACTCCTGTCGAAATGCTCTTCAATAATATATGATCCTTGGCAAATCCAATTCATCCTATTTCATGCCATTTTCCTACAACACATCGAGACGAGCAGTAAGTCCGAATCGATAAATATTACTCGAACCAAAGGCATAAATAGGACAAACTACTGAAATTGACATGTAAAACAAAACCAAGAATCATCACAAAATCATACCAAACTTCAGCATTTGCTTGCATAAGCGGCCACTTTTCGAAAACGCAAAACCGACGCAACTTTTGCAAACGGACTCCAAATTTAGCAAACTTGGTACCCATGGACACGAAATAAAATACGGACACAACGACTAGAAACAAGATATGCTTTTAAAGACCAATGAAAAGTACGGTTTTCGATAACTTCCCTGAGTGCAAACCTTCATGGGTGGTCGAAAACACTGCATACTTAGTGTCTATGAATTAGTCATAAGACACTCTTCACAACGCCCGAGGTTTCGTGACGGTCGCATCACCGAAACAAAAAGTCAACCTTTTAACCTTTTCTCGAAAAATATGCCATGCAAAACAGAAGCTTAAAAAGACGGGGTATTACATCTCGGATATCAATAAATGAAGGCATTGTGTTGATGGCCTTATAAGAGGTTATAATCTCTAGAGCTACACGAATGAAAATGGAATGACATAGCAATGGATTTTATGACGGGTTTTGCCAAAGTCATAAAGAAGTCGCACTACTATATGGGTAGTAGTGGATTGACTCACCAAATATGTTCATCTCTGCCTATTCAGATGACTCATAGATCTGATAAGTTAGCTTAGTCGTACATAAAGGGAATCGTATATTTACAGAGGATACTTAAAACCTATCGCTTCAGATAGAGACTCCAAGTTTACCTCTAGATTTTGAACTAACTCACTAAAAAGAGTTAGACACGAGATTGAACCTTAACATAAATTTCCACTCACGATAGATGGGCGGTTAAAAAGGACAATGTGGACGTTTAAGCTACGATAGAACATTAATGTTAAATCAAGTACAAGTGGGAGCGTGTTGTACCACTTGTTAGGTTCACGTACGACCATAGCTGTCAAGCAATGATCAATATAGCTTTATGAGGCATTATGTGGAAAGAAGTATCGACCACCACTTTATTGTAATAAAGTAGGTGAGAGAAGGTATAAGGTCCTGACGTCGTAAATGAAACGATTAAGATATCTGCCAAATGAGGCAAAGAATAAGAAAAGCTCAGGACGAGAGAAAAGTCTTACCGATCTGGCGTGATCCGAATCGCATTTTAAATGTGGAAATAAAGATTCTTAAGATTTCTCCATCGAGGGAAATTATAAAGTTCAGATACAAGAATGTTGAGATCACATTTTATAGGACCTTACGAGCTCCTAATAATGATAGGCACAGTAGCACTATAGCTTGGTACTTCCACCAAATTTGGGGAAATGCGTAATGTTTTCCACGTGTCTGATTAAGGAAATACGAAAATGACCCAATTCACGTAAACCATCATGATGACGTAATCTTTAACTCGGATGAGTTGTGATGAAAATCTCGACTAATTTGATCAAATGCGATTCAACGATTAAAGAATCAAGTTTGGGTCTTTAATGAAAGTCCAATGAAGGAATCATGGACAAAAAGAAATCACGTGGAAAATTTAAGATATTATGATGCAAAGATACCCCATACTTTTGAGGTATGCAAATTTTGGGACGAAATTTCTTTTAAGGGGGTAGAATGTAATATCCAAGAATTAAATGCTAATTACGATATTTAAATTGTAAATTAGGGTTTCAATAAATAATTTAATTAGTAATATATCGAATAATGATTTCGATTAATTACGAGATAATAATTCTATTTTACATTCACTAAGAATTGTGAATTAAGGAATAGAATTTTATAAAGTGTTTCTAAGATATTATTTTAACGTCGATTGAGTATCGATAGTTAAAATTTCGTAAAATTTTCTAAGGAACGAAGTTTAGAATTAAATTCCATTATTAATGGAATGATTTAATAAAGTGATTACGACTTTATTACGAAATTTTTGAGATAGGTCGATAATGAACGTTTTGAGACGTTTCAAATGTCAACGTTTAGGGATGATTAGAAAAATGAGTTTAATGATCAAGGAATTATAATATTTAAATTCCAATGATTATTTTATGTAATTAGAGTATTATTTAGCATTAAAATAATGCTAGAACATTAAGGATTAATTATTGAATAAATTTAGAATTTTCGAAAACCCTAATTAGAAAATTAGGGTTTTCACACATGAAATGATTCTAATAATTTTTCCTATGATATAAATTATCATCTAAGACATATATTATGTCATATAGCTATTAAATGCAAAAAATAAAATATTTAGCTTTGAGAATGGAAAAATCTGGTGAGCTTTGGTATGTAGGATAAATTGAATTTCAAGATTTCTATCTTATTACCATATTACGTGAATAATATGGTAATATTTGTAATAATGGAATATTATGACACATAAAATAAGATGGTTAATGCAAGGAATCAAGTGGAGGTGTTGGTCTTGGTATTAGTGAGTTGTTTTTAATTAGGATGTAGGAATTGAAAATTTGGTGATCATTCACCATGTTACGTAAATAATGTGTAGTAATATATATATGTAATAGTGAAGTATTTTGTACACAATAAACAAGGAATCGATAGATGATCAAGTGGGAGAAATTTTGGCTTGTCATAGCAGTCAGTAAGTCGCTAAAAGCGAGGAAAGAAGATTGTTTGGAACTCTTCTTTGACTTTGCTTTCATAGTAAAACTTGGGATATTATTTTAGTATAAGACAAGTTTTTTAAAAACTCATCCTCCTTTGTGCTCTAGGAGTGACCGAAGCATGCAAGTTAATAAAGTGGAAGAAAATTTGTTCATTTATTGTTGATGACATAGGCAGCTAATGGACTAAATAAAGCAAAGAAGAATTTGGAGGACTCTTTGATGGGTTGTTTACATTTGGTGGTGTGTAGGATACTTTATATATGACAAGATAAAAAGAATTGAAACTCATCTCATGATACTTAATGTGGCCGACGATACTAGGTGAAAAGTTGAGGATTTTAATTGTTTTTTCAATGTGTAATTAAAGTGTTGTAGTAATGACTTATTAAAGTGAAGTGAGTCACAATGTCATACTTTGTATTTGTGTGCTTTGACCGAGAAGAATAGGTTTGAAATTAAGTGTATTAAGTGATAGCAATTACAAACAACACTTCACACATTCCATTTTTGCTCTTGGTGAGAAAGTAGATAGGAAAAGCTTGGGAGTGTTCTTCCTTTTCTTCCCCAAACCTTGGTACTAAATCCTTGTGCACTAAATCGACACCGTTAAAAAGGTTAGGAATCGAACAAGCTTCAATTATACGTTAAGATTTTCGATTTCTGACGGTTAGATTTTAATATATATGTTAGGTTCTTAATGAGAAAAATATGAAAAATCATGTGATCATGTTAGTTTTTTGTAAATATTGTTAAACATGATGCTTATGAATTATATTGGTGATTTAAATAAAAGCTTAAGCAAGTATTTGTTAATTAACAAATTTAGAAAATATTGAATTGATTCAAGGATATAGCGTGAGCTAAGATTGATGGAATTGTTAAGGTTTGATTTTATTGGAAATCATATGTTATATATATGTAGGTACGAAATGATTTGATGGAATTGTTAATGTTTGATTTTGGAAATTATATGCAATATAAGTATGATTAGGAAAAAAAATGGAATGAAAACTTTTGAAAATTTTTAGAAGAATGCCGTGAGCATTACGTGGTTGTCTTGTGATGAATGCTTGTTATGTACTAAATGTAAAAGCATTTTATGAATCCATGATAAATTTTAAGCATGTGATTAATTCATTAGATTTTAGAAAATGTTGTTCATATATTTGAAAATTTTAGAGAATGCCTAAGTATGGATATGTTGATGAATAAGTGTTAAATGTTGGATATTATGATGTATTAGTGTTAATTGTTGATAATTAGACATTGTGGAATTTAATTAGAATTTTAGAAAATGTTTGGTGAATTTTTGAGAAAAATTCGAGAGTTTCAAGGTGTAGGGAAATGATGTCCAATTTTCTTATAGCTAATGTTAATACATATTAGTGATACTATGATAAAATAGTACACTATATGAATTTAGAAGAATTTTGGAAGATGTTTAAAATTTTAAGCTCGAGAAACCGTAAGCTTGAATATATATATATATATATTAAGGATTTTAATTCCTTAATATCAAGAAAATAATACATTATATGTCAGAAATTATTTTAGACACATTAAAATTTATGGAATTTTATAAACATAGAATACTATGTTTATGTCTAAACGTTATATTAAATAACGTTAGAAATGAAAAATAATGTTAAATGAATAAGTTGATTAATATTTAAGAAAATATTAATAAAGTTTATCGATTTGCGTGAAAATCGAAATTAAGGCTTTATGAAAGAAATCGATTGAAAGTCGATTTATATGGAAATTAGATATTAAATAAATGAATTATTAAAGAATTCATAAAGAAAAGTCAAAATTGTTTACTTTTGAAATTAACGTATGAAATACATTCGATAAATACGCTAATACGTGAAAAACGTATTAATTATATAAGGAAATCTGGTTGGTGAGAAAAGATTTCATAATTGAAATCCTTGTATCAAAAACATTGAGAATCGTTGAACATTTAACCTAAAAGGTTAAAATGAAATAGTTGAACATATCTAGTCTCTATCGAAATACGAAATGTTTAGTTTAAGATCTGTGATTGAGCAGTATTGAATTCGTTAAGGAATTAAAATTATATTAGTATAAGTTATCAAAGTTTATTTTAAACTTTGAAAATCTCAACGTGATGAGACATACTAAAATCGTTTTACGTAAAGGTGAGATCTTGGATGCGATCGTTGACATAGAAGGAAAGCAATTAAGAAAGCTTACGTGCAGGTGGGTTTCTTTTCTTATCCTCGAGGATAAAATGCTCTATTTATGATGCTTTCTTGAAATGAAAAGTAATTATTTATGATGCTCTCTTTTGAGAAATGATTATGAAATGATGATGAAATTACACCCAAAATATTTATGTTTTATGTATGTATCCTATCCATGAATGAATGAATGATGAATGTTGTTGGGTCGCTCCCAACTTATGAATGAAATCGATATCGGATCTATGTCGGAAGCGCTTATACAGCTAGGATTAACGTGTACACCTAATGGTGTTGTGTCTTTGTAAGGACAATTCACGGCCGGTCACAGCGACGTAGAGGGAGGCCTCCTTCTACGGCGTTAAATGATAATGTTATGATGAGATGAAGGGATATGGATCATACATACAAGGAAAATGTCTGGCCAGACGAATGTTTATGAAAATGATGAAAATGTTTAGTAAGCTCAAGGCCTTTTCAAGTAAAACCCTTGTGTCTTACCATGATGGGGCAGTGTAATTTAAAGATGATAAAATGTTTTTGGCATGAGTCCACTGAGTGCATTCTTGTACTCAGCCCTGCATATTGTTTTAAATGTGCGATTGAGTCATGATGCGATGGGCGGTGTTGAGCAATAGGAATGTTGTCATTGAAATGTTTATACCTTGATAGTACATCGTCATATGTACATATCACATGTTTTCATTGCAAGAACATAAGTTATGTAGTAAAGTCAAAACATACTTGATTTATGTATTACAGTTTAATGTTAAATGGTCCCATTGTTTATTCATCCCTGTTTAGAGTAATAATCCTTACTAAATCGTACCTAGGATTTAGGGGCTGTTACAAAAGTACATAGAGATGACCTTAATTAATTTTTCTATGATTTATTTTATCATCTAAGATTATTATTATTATGTCATATAGTTATTAATTAGAGAAAAATAAAATATTTGGCTTATTAATATTAAAGGGGCCGAAAATATTGAATTATATGTGTGAAAAGGATATAAATATCATGCTTTAATTAATGTTATGTCATTATTATTTGGATAAGATATTATTATAGGATAAGGTAGATTATGTATCCAATTTGACCAAGTAACTAAGACCTTTGTCATGTAGTAGGAGAAAAGTTTGAAAAATAATGTGAACAAATGTGAACATAAGGTATAAAATTCAAACTTTAGGATAAGGATAAGATATGATAAGATTTGATAAGATAAGATAAGATATGATAAGATTTGATAAGATAAGATATTTTATGAAGTAATGATTATAATCATCCCATAATTCCGAAAATAGAGAGGAAATAGGAGAGAAAATAGAGAGAAAAAAAATAGAGAGTGTTCTTCAGAGCGTTCTTCGATCGTAGATAGAATAACGTCACCGACGTCGATCGAATCCGATCAAAAGGTTAGATTTCTTATGAGCTTCGTATATACGTTAGAATTTATGTTACGAGCTTAGTTTATACATGTGATTTTCGAAAATTATGTGACTTATGCTAATATGTTTAGATATTATATTTATATGATGTTATTAAGCATATGGTATAATTATATCACAAAATCAAGCATGATATCATATTTTATATGTGGACCGAAAACTTGAAGGTGTAATATGTTGATAATTATGATTTTAATTGATGATTGAAGCATGAAATCATATTCTAGGGTATTAGTTATGCTTGTATGAATTTATGTAGAAATTTTGGAACACTTTGGTACCTAAGTCTATGATTTTCGAAAATATTAGTACATGATATTATGTTGAGATATAATCCATATTTGAGTGTTATCATATCATATTGATAGTGTAGATTCATAAAATAGTGTTGTATGAATTTATTGGATTTGTTAAAAATTTATTGGACCTAAGTCCAAATTTTCAAAAGTGACTTAGGAAATAGTTCACAATAAATAAAAATTATGTTATAGTAAGGATGCTTATAGATGAGTATGTGTTATGTGATTTTATTGAAATTTTTGGAGATTGTTTGCTTAGTTTAATTAGGGTTTTCAAAACTATAGGTTATATGTATTAATGTTATAAATTTATTTATAAGGTATGATTGCATAATATGATCCAAAATGATGTTTTAGACATATTATGATTTTATAGAATTTTAGAACAAAATTGCACATAAAATAATAAATTACATAAAAGGAATTAAAAAGTCAAAATGTTGACTTTAGTCAAAATGTTGACTAAATGTTGACCAAGTCAAAATCGTTGACCAAAAACGTTGACCAAGGTCAAAGGCACGAAATTCGATAAAATGATATCTATGTGACGTGTCGTTTAGTAACAATGTAACTACGTTACGAAAGTACATTAAAACATACATTATATACTAAAGAGGTGGAATATACGTTATATGATGAGCGATGTCATAATCAACATCATTTTTATTAGGAAGCGTCGATATAAGTCCGACGTTAGCTTTATTTGATGCATAGGGCGTTATAGGCGATGTTAGTCTCATCGAAAAGTATAGCGATGTACTAAACCTCGTTTTCACATTGAAAAAGGGTCCCTTTCGAGAGGAGAAAGAAGGCGATAATTAAGTACTAGTGGCGTAAGAACTATAAGTTCTCGAGGTGGGCTTTCTTATCAAAACCATTTCTGAGCTTTCTTGGAAAATCATTTACTTTCTTGTTTTTCGCAAATGATAAAGTACGATATTATGCGCCAAAATGTTTTATGTTTTGTATATGTCCATTCGGGTTGCACAGAGGCAACAGAAAAATATTGCAATTCGGATCTAATTTGGAGGTGAAGGGAATCTAGCTTAGGGTTGTGTACACTTGACACGAATCGCGGTTGCGATCGAATCGTGCGTCCGGGTGAAGGAAGCCTCCTCCGCAGCGTTAATCCATATGCCGACTTGGAATATCGTTGTGATGAGAAAATGCTGCGCTGAGCGATGTTTTGAGAAAATGAAAATGTATTTAGTAAGCCTGAGGCCTTTTCAAACAAAACCCTTGTGTCTTCTTGTGAAGTAAGCGATCTGATATTCGTAAAGTAAAAATGTTTTCGGCAATGTGTCCATTGAGTGCATCTTTATACTCAGCCCTGCATGTTTGTTTTTAAATGTGCGGGTTGAGCAAGTGATGGAGCAGGCGGAGTTGGCGGAATCTTTTGTCAAGAAGTATGAAGTATTTTTGGTTCACCTTGAGAATGCATCTTCATATGCATGTCTCACACGTTTTATTCCGCTGCCAAACTCGTGAGACTCTATTATATTTTGTTACCATGTTAAGCTTTGTAAAAGCTACTGTTTTGTCGAACCTTTGAAACCTTTATATATATATAAGCTATTTTGTTCCATCATGATTCTCGATTCTGTTTGGAACATCTATATTTCTTCATAGATGAAATGAGTTGAAACCCTTATTCTTTCATATTCAGTTAAACCAAACCCCAAGTCACGGTCCGGTAAGGATTAGCCAAACCGGGCTGTGACAACTACGCTTTTTCTATTACAACCGTAGTCAATTTAGCATAAAGACTACAATTGACTTTACAAACCATAGTTATTATATCTTTTGTACTACGATTTTTTAATTTCAACCTTAGTTAATTTCTTTATTTAAAACCTTTACAATTAATAACGTACAATCTAATAACAAGCGAGATTAAAATATACTTGCTTTCATTACGTTCAAAATCAAAATATTGCCCACATCTGTAAATACAAAATATTAATTCAATTTGTTTTCATTACGATCACAAAATCTCTGTATAAAATATTGGCTATATCACATGACAAAATAACAAGAACATATCCCTAGCCACAACATCCAATCTGTTTTCATTTTGGTCACAAAATCACTATACAAAAATATTGACCACATCACATAACAAAACAACCAGAACATTGTAGGGAAAACTAATTTTAACCATCTCCCGAGGATCTATCTTGGAAGTTTAATTCACCATACATTGATTATATGCCTAGCATGCACCTATATAATTAATTGCAACACGTAGGAGTTTTCTCGTGTTTACCTGCGAATCTGTCGGGATAGAACGGATCAAGACTCGTGCTTTGATCTTCTGGACTGTATCCCGGTTGCCTAATCTCCAATGTCGAGTGAGGACAGTCTATGGAGAATGCTATAGAAAATCACCTCTTTCTTCTCTCAAAGATTTGAAAATTCTCACTATATGGTAATAGCAATTCTCGAAAATAATGAATGAAGATTAGCCGATTTTTCTCTCACCTTATATTTATAATGCACTCCCAAATCCTATCTAGATATGATTTATGCATATCTAATAAATATAATAATATCCTTTAGGATAGAGAGGATCAAGTCAGAGTCCCAGTAGGACTGTGAGAGAGATGGGCGAAAATCACCTTAGCTACAGGCCTGGATGGGCCAGCCTAGGGATAAAATGCAAGGAATAAAGATGGCCTCAAATAAATTAATTATCTTATGTTCAGCCCAGAACATAAATTAATTCATAAACATTCATTCATGCCACTAGAGAATAAATGCTGACTTACCCTTTTATTACCGAAGTTGAGTCGGGCTTGCACTTAGACTTTACGAATCCCCGTATTTAAGATATCATCGTCCATTAATTATTTGATTCGATTGCTTAAAATAATTAATATCTTTAATTCCTTAGATAGTACCACTCAACCTTATTATTGTACTTGAGATAACTCGACTGCGGGGTTTAGTACAATAAACCTTTGAGCTCCTTAAGGGACGTCATCATCTAAATGGATACGGTGACTCGACACGGGTAACTAGCATGACATACAAGACTGCCACCAACCAAGATGCAGAGAATCTTGGGTTATCTCATGTAACACTCACTCATATCAAGTCAAAGTGATGGTCAGCACCTCATACTCACCTAATACATTATCGAGATTTAGATCAACGTAAGTCTCCGAGATCTAGGTTCTTCACGACGGTCAGATAGAAGAACTCATTTCACTGTGATCCATCAATACGTCAGAGATGTACCAGTATAGACAAGCAACCAAGTCAAATCACTTCTTATCTACACGCAGACTATCTGACAACTCGTCCTCAAGTTGTCTCGGTGTGATACTTTTATATCTCATTAAGCTTGACCAATCATACGGACTTACGTGATCTACAACACAATCGTATGATCTAACTTATATATGAGATAAAGGTACATACATATGCAATCAAGCAAACAATTCAGATAGGAGATTGTAATAGTGGTAACAGGAAACATTGTATACAAGCTCAATCAAAGCGCTTTCGAAGATACAAACCGACAATCTCCCACTTATACTAAAGCAAAACTTTTAGTATACAATGTGTGTCTCTACTAGCTATTACAAACAACACCATCACTTTACTTCTCCCACTTATACAAAAGTTTCCTTTCTAAGTGGGTGCCATCTTCTTGCAATCAAGTCCTCGAATATGCTCTTCGTAGACTTTTGCGGCAAGCTCTTCGTGAATGGATCAGCTAGGTTATCCATGATACCAATCTTCTCAATCGACATCCCTCGTCTAAGATTTCTCGTATGACATGGTACTTTCTCTCTATGTGTTTCGTTGCCTTGTGGGTCCGTGGTTCCTTCGAGTTTGCCATCGCACTGAGTTATCACGAAGAAACTATGATACTCTTGGGCAAACCAGGTACCACATCTAGATCCATGAGGTGGTTCTTGAACCATACAACCTCTTTAGCAACCTCCAAAGCTGCTACATATTCGGCTTCCATGGTGGAGTCCGCAATGCATCATTGCTTTGCACTCCTTGAGGATCTGACTCCTCCTCCCAAGGTAACACATAGCACGAGGTAGACTTCTTCTCATCACGGTCGGCTTGGAAATCCAGTGCAGAATAACCCAAAGACATTAGACTATCGGCATGGTAAACCGACTATAATCTCGAGTCCTTTTCGGTGCTTGAGTATATGCTTTACCATGATCCAATGAGCTTATGCGAGGTTAGGCGATATCTAGCTACTATGCCTACCGCATAGCGAGATATCGGTCTCGTACATAGCATTACGTACATGAGACTTCCTACGGCGAAAGCGTAAGAACTTGTCTCATTTCCTCTATCTTCTTTGCGGTCATAAGTGATCGCTCCTTGAATAAAGGAACGCCATATCACGAAAGGTAGCAATCCTTTCTTGGCGGTGCATACTAAAGCAGTAATTACAGTATCAATGTAAGGCGCCCGAGATAAGCTCAACATTTTACTCTTGCGATCTCGGTAAACCTTGATCCCAAGAATGTACGCTGCATCTCCTAAGTCTTTCATTTGAAAGCGATCGGATAACCAACCCTACGTCGATAACAACTTCACATTGTTGCGAGTAGAAGGATGTCATCTACGTAAAGTGCAAGAAATACCACATCACCGTTCACGTCTAAGCGATACACACAACTTTCGCTGAGCAATTGGGTAAATCCATGGGACTTTACCACCTCGTCAGCGTAAGTTCGAGGATCGTGAAGCTTGCTTAAGTCCATAAATGGACTTCTTAAGCTTCAAACTAGATGCTCTTCACCTTCACCACATAACCTTCGGGTTGTTGCATATAGATGTCTCTACCTTCTTCAAGGTAACCATTTAGAAAAGCGGTTTTCACATCCATTTGCCAAACCTCAAGGTTTGGGTGGTCTGCTATGGCGGAAGAATTACGATGGACTTGAGCATTGCTACATGCGAAAAGGTCTCATCGAAATCGATGCCCTCAATCTGAGTGTACCCTTTCGCCACAAGCCTGGCTTTAAAAGCCGAAACCTCTCCATCTGAATCTCTCTTCCTCTTGTATACCCACTTGCTACCTATGGCTTCTTTGCCATCTGGTAGAGGTGTCTTTTCGTATACATCCATAGCTGTTATGGACTCAATTTCTAAGTCCATAGCGGTGTGCCATGATCTTGCATCAATGTCTTGTATCGCCTCGCTATATGTCCATGGGTCGATTATTGCCTGCTCGTTTCCTGGGACTAAATCCGAAGATTCACCCACGAACATAAATCGCTCGGGTTGATGAACAACCCTCCCACTACGACGAGGCGCTACTGGCACAATGGCAACGGTGGGTGCAGTAACTTGTGGTTCTCTATCTTGCACAACTTCTTCGGATATGAGCCACCATGCATGACCGGTATCTCTAGTGGAACTCGACCCACTTCAATTTCTTGAAGTATCTGGTGTCGATCCCTCCCACTAGACATGACATCTCGTACCTTTGGCTTAATCGGTGGTGGAATACGATCATCTTCTAATTCTTGAAGAATGATTTCAACTTTGGATTTATGGTTTTTCATATAATCCTCTTCTAAGAATCGGGCATTAGTGCTAATAATGACCTTCTGATCCTTAGGACTATAGAATAAACCACCTTTCGTCCCTCTAGGATAGCCAATAAACGACTTTGCGTCGGATCTAGCCTCCAACTTGTCGACCTTCTTGTTTAGCACATGTCTTTGGATCGCCCCATATCCTTATGTGGCTTAAACTAGCTTCGCGCCCAAACCACAACTCAAAGGGTCTTTTCGATCGACTTGGATGGTACTAGATTTAGCAAGTATGCCGCCGTTTCTAAGGCATACCCCGAGCGAAATAGGCAATGTTGCATAACTCATCATTGATCTAACCATTTCTAAAAGAGTCATATTTCTTCGCTCTGACACACCATTTTGTTGTGGTGTGCCCGGTGTAGTGAGCTGGGAGGTAATCCCACACTGCACCAAGTAGTCCGTAAACTCGTTATTGAGGTATTCGCCACCACGATCAGACCGCAGTGACTTGATACTTTTACCAAGCTTCGTCTACATTTCCGCCTTAAACTCTTTGAATTTCTTAAAGCATTCAGACTTGCGGTGAAGCAGGTACATGTATCCGTACCTTGAGTAATCGTCAATGAAAGTGACAAAATACTCGTACCCTCCACGAGCTTGTGTTGACATAGGTCCACACAGGTCAGAATGGACTAGCTCCAACACTTCTTTGCCTCTATAACCCTTCGCTTTGAAGGGTGCGGTCGACATCTTTCTTTCTATCTGAGATTCGCGGTCGAGAAGGAGAAGCGTGAGATCACCCAACGCTCCATTCTTAGCCAGTCTTTGGATCCTATTTAGATTGATGTGACCTAATCTAAGATGCCAGAGAAACGTGGTGTCATCTTGCGAAGAAAACTTTCTCTTTTTAAGGTTTTGAAGAAGATGCAATATAGTTATAGGTATTATGTTTGGCAGAAATAGTATAAAGCGAATTATATAAAGTGCCACCACAGATAACTTCGTCATTTCTTATGATAGAAACACCACTATCAAAAATAACTGAATATCCATGAATAAATAGTTTGGAAACGGAAATAAGGTTCCGCCGAAACTCCGGCACATATAAAACGTCTTTCAAAACTAAAACTGTTCTATCAAAACATAAAGTAACATCTCCGACTGCAACGGCCTCGACTTTCGCCGCGTTGCCCATGGAGATCGTTATCTCGCCATCACACAGCTCCCTTGTCCGCAGGAACCCCTGCAAGGTGTAACAAACATGATCAGTCGCACCCGTGTCTACTACCCAAGAATGGGTAGAACAAGTCGCTAAACATGTTTCCGTTACTAAAGCAAATGGCGTACCTTGAGCCTTGAGCTTGGGGCACTTAGCCTTCCAATGCCCAGTCTCACCGCACTTGAAGCATTTGCCCTTCTCCTTTGGCTTTTTCAAACCGCTGGTAGAGCCATTTGTATTACTCCCACTCTTTTCTTTAGCCTTAACATCTCTTGAATTCCAGTTTCCCTTTTCATCATTCGATGAAGCAGTGGTTTTCTTTGAGGTGCGTACTAAAAACTGTGCACCTTTGCCCATTTTGCGTTCTTCCGTTACTAGATCCTCTTGCAATGAATCTAGAGTATAACTCTTATCATAAAGGACTACTCTATAACGGAAGTCATCAAAAGACTTGGGCAAAGTGTTGAGGATCATATCGATTTTGACTATGTCATCAATATATCCTCCAACCAATTCGAGCTGTCCAAAGAGATTGATCATTTGCTCTACATAGTCATGCACTGAATCACTTTCCTTCATTGAACTTAACTTTATTGATTTTGTCAAATTATAACAAGCGATTCTGTCCGACTCCTCATACGATTTCATGAGATTTAGCCATATTGTGGCTGCATCTCCCATCTCTTGATGCTGGAGTTGCAGGGACTCGTACATGGTGACCAAAAGAAGGCACTTGCCATTCTATTTGATTTGTCCCATTTCTCGTGCTCCTTGCGCTCCTCATCAGTAGATGAATCGTCTAGAGGCTTGGGACGGGGTGTAGTGAGTACAAATAGATTTTCTTCATGAAGAACATTCTCAATGTTTGGTTTCCACTCGATAAAATTCGGACCGAATAAAGGATTTTGTGCGAGCATGTTGATAATCGGTGTAAGAGACATATCGAAAAGTAATGTAAACACATAAGCATACGATCGCACATAATTAAGTAACAATAATATTGTAACCTTTTGATAAAACAATATTAATTGAAACCTCCAATCTCAAGGAATCCCACATGCGAGCCAGCGTGTGGGCGTTTACATAAACCCCTTGACCGGACTAAAATAAACCTTTTAGTGGTTTAATTTCAATCCATGTCGACTTATCTTATGACAAATGAAATTAATGATTGGACCTTACTAGACCACATCACTATCGCAGAAGGGACTTGGCGGGAAGTTGTACTTGAGGTGATGTCTAGCGATGACCACAATTTTAACAGAAAATGAATTCTTAGAATTGGCATACTCACTAGGACCATACCGCCCAATCCAAATTCCTTTGTTGTCTCATTTTAAATCTATCTCTAGAGAACTTATGAAAATCGCATATGCAAGCCACGCGTGTGGGCGTTTACATGAAACTCCCACTCCTCAATAGATTAAAATGTTTTATTTAGAAATCTCATCTAACAAACTTATGACATGCAAGCAAGCGCGCGTGTGGGCGTTTACAAAGCGATCGTATCACATTGTTTAGAGATCAAAAGTGGAGGTCTTGATATTTTAATTTAAAAATTAAAATGTCGGGTTACTGCTTAGTCTTTTGTGGTTTGTCCATGCAGATCACGTAATCCTAGCATGCTTTTCTATAGAACTCAACATGAAAACATGCTCGCAGTAGAAATTCTAAAATATGCTTGAAAAAACGCGATAAACTAGCATGCTTACTATGCGCGTCAATCACGAAAACATGTAATATGTTTGTCACGTAATTTAAACATACATAGCATGCTCTCGCATAATTTAAACATCCACGACATGCTTTGAGCGATAAAAATAAAATAAAATGGTTCATCGCGCCCATTCGTGGACCAGTGCATTTCGCCTAATTTATTACATAAAATTTGCAAAGTCATGATCTTCAAACTTCAGCAGGCCTCGCGTGCAGCACGGACGGATTCGTCAAAGCGGATTTGGGCCAAAATTTAAAATGGGCGGATCGAGCCAAAATTTGGAATCGGGCGAAAAATCGAGGTTCGGGCCGAAAACCGAGTTTGGACGGATTTGGGCGGTCGACCCAAGATGGGGTGGGCGGCGCACTAGGGCATAGCCCGTGCGTGCGCCAAAGACACCTCCGCCCGCCTGCTGCAGCGTCGCCCATGCCCAGCAAGCTGGCCGAAACACGGCGACCTTGAGGTTTCTGCGCGAATCTCGGCGAGGCCGTCGAGCATCGTGGAGGCCTCGCGCGAGATTCGCGCCAGCGCCGCCCTTGCGTGGCGAAACCTCATTGAGGTTTCCGCCGTCGCCGCCGTCTTCGCCGAAGCACGCCCGCACACCGCCGAGAATCCCACGCGCACGACGCGCGTGCCTCGCGACGAGGCGCTGCTGCGCATCTCTCGTGCTTGCCGAGCACGCCTTTTCGAGTTTCGCGCTGCGACGCGGCGCGCCAGCGCATGTATTGCGCCCGCTTGCCGCCGAGCCTCGTGACTCTTCTTGAACACCGCCGAAGTGCATGATGATCGCCGAAGCGGCGCCGAGGCATCCACATGCGGCGCGCGCCTGCACCGCTCGGCCGCCGAGCGTGCACCCGGCCTTGTCTGCGTCGCCTGCGGCGCACTGTTCGCCCGCTTGCGAGAAATGCGCGTGGCAACCGAGGCGTGCTACGAGTGTGCCTGCACGCCTGTGCCGAGCACGCCTCGTGTGCCGTCGCCCGCATGCCTCGCTTGCGGCGTCCGGTTTCTCGGCTTGTTTTCCGTCGTCTCGTTCTTCGTGCTTTCGTCTTCGTTCTTCTTTACGGATAAGATTTACGTGAAAAATCTAATCTAACCACGGATTTTCTCGTGGTGAAAAACAATATCCGACAAAAATAAAGCGAGCCACGATGAGCGCATGATTCACCATCAATTAATTGTGCACGTTATAATCAAGCGTGAATTAATCCAACGAGCCAAGATATCGATCCCGAGCTCGATACCAATTGTAGGAAAACTAATTTTAACCCTCTATAGGATCTATCTTGGATGTTTAATTCACCATACATTGATTATATGCCTAGCATGCACCTATATAATTAATTGCAACACGTAGGAGTTTTCTCGTGTTTACCTGCGAATCTATCGGGGTAGAACGGATCAAGACTCGTGCTTTGATCTTCCGGATCGTATCCGGTTGCCTAATCTCCAATGTCGGTGAGGACGGTCTATGGAGAATGCTATAGAAAATCACCTCTTCTTCTCTCAAAGATTTGAAAATTCTCACTATTTGGTAATAGCAATTCTCGAAAATAATGAATGAAGATTAGCCTTGATTTTCCTCTCACCTTATATTTATAATGCACTCCCAAATCCTATCTAGATAGGATTTATGCATATTTAATAAATATAATAATATCCTTTAGGATAGAGAGGATCAAGTCAGAGTCCCAGTAGGACTGAGAGAGAGATGGGCAAAAATCACCTTAGCTACAGGCCTGGATGGGCCAGCCCAGGGATCAAATGCAAGGATTAAAGATGGGTCTCAAATAAATTAATTATCTTATGTTCGGCCTGAACATAAATTAATTCATAAACATTCATTCATGCGATAGAGAATAAATCTTGACTTACCCTTTATTACCGAAGTTGAGTCGGCTTGCACTTAGACTTTACGAATCCCGTATTTAAGATATCGACGTCCATTAATTATTTACAACGTTCTGACTGCTTAAAATAATTAATATCTTTAATTCCTTAAGTAGTACCACTCAACCTTATTATTGTACTTGAGATAACTCAACTGCGGGGTTTAGTACAATAAACCTTTGAGCTCCTTAAGGGACGCCATCATCCTAGCGGATACGGTGACTCGACACGGTAACTAGCATGACATACAAGCACCGCCACCAGCCAAGATGCGAGAGAATCTTGGGTTATCTCATGTAACCCTCACCCATAGCAAATCAAAGTGATGGTCAGCAACTCATACTCACCTAATACCTTATCGAGATTTAGATCGGCGTAAGTCTCCGAGATCTAGGTTCTTCACGACGGTCGATAGAAGAACTCATCTCATTGTGATCCATCAATACGTCGAGATGTACCGGTATAGACAAGCAACCAAGTCAAGTCACTTCTTATCTACACATGACTACACCGACAACTCGTCCTCAAGTTGTCTCGGTTGTGATACTTTTATATCTCATTAAGCTTGACCAATCATACGACTTACGTGATCTACAACACATCGTATGATCTAACTTATATATGAGATAAAGGGACATACATATGCAATCAAGTAAACAATTCAGATAGGAGATTGTAATAGTGGTAACAGGAAATATTGTATACAAGCTCAACCAAACTGCTTTCAGTATACAAATCCAACAAACATATCCCCCATATCACACTAAAAAAACAATCCAAAAGATCATGTTCTTATATCTAAAACATCAGAATACTATATGCGAAGAAGCATGAGATTGGCCCATTCAACACGAACTTCATCAATGTCCTTTCGAGAGTAAGTCCGGTTTTGAAACTATTAACAATTCAAAAATAGAATAACTTGAACTGATTCAGCAATTTGACGATTCTATGATGAGTAAGTATACACAAGTATGTTATTATGATGATTTTATCACTATCACATAGAACAAATAAAAAACAAGATCAGGAAGAATAGACTTAGTCAACACATAATGATCCTTTGTCCTATAGTTTACATGATATTGAACATCATAGTACATCAATAAACGACATCCTTTGTCTTTATATAAGCTTTCCAATAAACTAAAAAGCTAAGTTTCTATTACCCAATAACTAATTGCTATTAAAGAAAATCTATAATAAACTTGTTACATAACGAGATGTAATTGTGATACTATTGTGCACGCGACAAAAATGCAATGGGCAATAGTGTTATAATTTGTTAGGACTAAGCTCGGTCACGAATTTAAAACCTCTGGGATCCAAAAGTGTTGAACTTGAACTTGTCGTATTTGCCACACAAAAAATATTGATGGCCTATTTTTACTTTTTAAGAAGGTCTATACATACATACTTTTTCTTCATATGTGCTTGTGCATTTTATGCTGGTAAGCTGATCTTCTTTCATAAAGAAATCATAACCAAGTTTTCAATTCAGGGGAAAACCCACAAGTTGGCAAAACAAATATATTAGAATTATGGAAAAAGTATATTATTGAATAAAGAAACCAGAAACTGATGTCTAAAACAAGCTTATGAAAAAATGAACGGTAGACGCCCCCTTGACTCCAAGAGTAGTTACAAGATGATAAGTAGATGCCGATCAAGATCTCCAAAAGATGCCAAATTGGAAGATAAGAAAATAGAAAGTTGGAACCATACAAATGTTAAGTTACAAATGAGATCCAAAAGATGTGACAAATAAAGCTCCAAGTAGAAATACTGCTAGACTATCCTATTTGGTGGAATCTTGATTCTTGAAGCAAGTGAGATGGAGTCATTTTATTTTATTCAACTATTACAGTACCTTATGATTTCATTCCTCTGGTAGAACCAAAGATTCAATTTTATAAAAGGGGAAATTTAGTACTTTTACAATTCAATTCTCTCAAGAAGTGGTTGACTGGTTGGTAGCACAACTTTAAATAGACAAAGCATGTTGCAGAAAAGATCAGCATCACACATTCAAGCAAAAATGATATATTATGCTCACTTTAGGGCACCCATAAAATCCCATCTCCAGACCTTTCTTTATCTATATAGTTCATTAAATCACTAATATTATTATTATTATTATTATTATTATTATTATTATTATTATTATTATTATTATTATTATTATTATTATTATTATTATTATTATTATTATTATTATTATTATTATCTGCGATCGTTATTATATATGTACAAGATAAGCTAAGAATGTTTTCCCAGAATTAGGTCAAGGTTTCGATCAAAATGTGCAGGATTGCACAACCCATTACAACATCCCTCCAATTTCTAAAGATCAACTAAGGTCATGGCTTCAAAATGCACCACAATTTTCCACCATTTTTATGGAAGACGATCTTTCAAACTCTCAATCAGAAAATAGAATTCCTAGAGAAAATTCTAGTTTGGAGGATATCAATTTGCATGGTTAAGACAACTCTAGCAACACACAGAGCGACAATAACATGCAGACGAGAAAAAATCATGTAAGTTTCTTTAATATCTTGCGTGTATCAATGCATACATACCAGTCTGGTTCGCCATGAGCTCGACCCCTAGCTGCCCCTGGTCACTGGCACCAAAGGCGTAGAGCTTGTCCAAGTCGGTGAGCGCGAAGGTGTGTGCATTCCAGTATATGGAGTTTGTGTGGTGGAGGCAGCGGCGGCCGTGGAGGAACCACATATGCCTTCACGAATCAAGATGGATGCAGCGGCGATGGCGGAAACAACAAGACCGCCGTCGATGGAACAACGATGGCTGCAAGGAGGATTTGTGGCGAGGATGGATTAGGATCGCACACGGGAGGGAGGGTTTTGATGGTTAAAGACTGATTTTCACAAATCCGGAATTTATGGTTAAGTAAATTAAGTGTGTCAAACTCATGAAGTGTAAAAACGAAAATAAAGTCCAAAATAGGCAATGTTGAACTATTGGCGCAGTTGGTTAAGGCATTTGCTACTAACTCATAGGTCATGATTTCGAAACTTGCCAATGTAATTTTTATTTATTTAATTATTTTTAAATTTATGCTCATATACTACGCATTTTTGTTAAATGTAGTGTTATGGGTGTCAAAAACTCGCATGTACACTACTGTTTTTATTAACCGTAGTCATTAATTCATAAAGACTATGTTTGTTAAGTACACCGTAGTCTATACTTCAATAATTTTTGCATATAGACTACGGTTTTGATAAAAAAATCGTAGTATATACATATACACTATAGTTTTTAAGAAAAAACATAGTCTATGAGGTGTAGAGAAAGGTTAAATTTGTAGTAGTGACGTCAGAGGAGTTGATTAACTTTATCACAAGAGCCGATAAGGTAAGAATTCCCTTCCTTCAATATCGAGAAGATACACGAAGATTAAATATGCTACGAATAAAGAAAGAATCCCAAGCAATATCTCCAGAAGATCCACGTGAGGCAAGGTAAGGTTCATCCCGAGCAAGGCAAGATCTACCATGGGCAAGATGTTGAAGAGCAGATAAGGAAAGTATATGTTGCTTTATCTGAGAAATACGATTAGATTCGATATGCGCCCAATAAGGTAAGATCTTGGACACATCGTCAGAATTGGTCAACCCTAACCCTAGCTAGCCATAGTAAGCGAGTGGCCCCGCCCAATACTTATGGTCTCTATATAGTATGCCCAAGACCTAAAACATTGTTCAGTTGGTTACATGTTAGATTTAAACCCCAACCTTAGAACCATTTACTTTAGTGTATTTTTATTTTCCATTATTATATTTCCAGAATATCATTGTAAGTTTTATCCTTTAATTTAAGTTTTGATTTCTTTTCTTTTATTGTTTTTGTTGTTTACTTTATGTCTAGGGAGAGATGAGTTAAGCGAGTGGTGGGGGGGCTTAGGAGATCTGAATGAGAAATTAACCTTTGTGAAATTGTGTTCACGAAGTGCCAGGTTTGATTCCGAATGATTAACACGACCATATTAGTTCATAGGGCGTTAATTAATCTTATTGGGCAAGATTACCAATAAATCAAGCGAATGCTAGTTATCAGTTGTACTCGAGAGTATAACGGCACGGTCTCAGAACGACCCGACTTCTCGAAGTGCGGATTAAACGGATCGCCATTGGTATGATAATGCAGCGGATACATACATAACTAATCAATACAATTAACCATTAAACTACTCATAAATGCATGAACTGAAAGGAATGGGTTGTTTCAATACGAACCCAAGTCACAGAGGAACTTGCCAAAAGATTTAATATCCAAATATAATCCAATCAGGGTGAAATTGAAGGAATGAGGTACGACCTCAAGTTCAATATGGAAATGAATAACAGTTATAATCAAAAGACACCAACACAATATCAGAGCTTGGCAGTAAAAACGTGTGGACATGCATATGACGATACATGTCCAAGGTTATAGAAACCTTTCTATTATAGCAATAAAACACGTGCCACTTTACACCACCTCGCACTCGTCGCCAATCCCTGCTCAACCTGCACATCAAAAACGAGATGCAGGGATAAGTACGTACTCAGTGGACACATTGCCGAAAATATTTTCTTTGTAAAGTTATTGAACTGCCCACAATAGCGCATGAGGATTTTAGTTGAAAAGACTCATGCCTATCAAATATCAGATCATTTTCCAAAAGTGTCGGTGGACTATTTCATCCACATTGTTCCATATCTGATCATTCATTCATTCATTTGCGAACTATGGAGGTGGCCACCTACATATAGTCGTCTTGACCGGTCGAGGTAGCTAACTTTAACACACAGTCATATGTGTACACAATCCGAGTTAGTCCTTAACTAAGTCGGATGCGATCGTTACCTTTTTTAACGTTGGTGGACCAACACATTCGCATACCACATTGGATATACCAATCTCAGATAGGATCACAACAAAATATAAACATTTGGTAGTCAATAACAGTTCATGCAAATAAAGCTTCTGTAAATCATGCTTTGAGGTATGCATATCATTTTATTTCAAGAGAATCCACATGCTAGTCCGAAGCTATAAGTTCTAAGCGAAGCAGGGTGAGATTGTCCTTCCTCGGCAACTACGTATGAACATGCCCTTCATAAGAAAATAACTTTTCTTAGATTTCTTCTATTGGTCGAGGGTCGTTTATAAATTACGACTTAACGTTCCCAATTTATAGTTTCTTTGTGATTTCTTGTAATAGTTTTAAGATAATTTCTATTATCATACATTCTCAATTCACAAACTATATTCCTTCATCTTTCATAGACGAACCTCAACTTATGAGTCATACACTCCGAGTCTAACCTCGACTCTAACCTTAGTGTTCTTCTAAACGTTATTACGTTATAGATTGTTGGTACTCAAGTTATGATTGGTATATTAGGATATTCTCAACCCACTAACTAGACTTAACAATTATAGTTACGTCCTAGTAGGTTATGATTGACGGCTTGTCGTATTAACACGACGAATAAATGGGAGTCTTGACTTATGATTCAAGTGATCTCATACTATCACGTAAGTAGATACTTAGAAATAAATGAAGTCCTTTGCGAATACTAACTCGACCTTTGAGATGTAAGGATCAACATCTTATGCTCGAATCTTAGCTTACACTTTTTGACATTATTTGTTTCCCTTAACTCGTCGGATATTATGTAAGTTATATAATCGTTATTCGTATCGAGTTGTCTTAACACTCAATCTAATATCGCATTAGGTTGCCGTTGTTGAGTATTAACGTTGTAAGTCAGCTTTTGTTTTCTTTAACTTAGGAACTCACGTTTGAGTACCCTATTATTAATAGGAAACACTACAACAAAAAAGCCTTTTTCAAACACTGAAAAGTGCCCCAATATATTGTCTTTGGGGGCACTTATGATTTTCGGGACACTTATCATATGTGTTGCTAAGTATCGTGTCCCAATAGAGTTTGAGACACTTTTAAGTGTCTCTATACCAATAGCTTTCTAATCATTTTTATTTGCCCCAAGATCAATTCTTGAGGCATATATAAATGCCTTTAAAAGATTTAAATTTATACTGATAAATCTATAGGGATACTTATTTGTGCCTCTTCCATAAATATCGAGACACAAAATGTGTGGCATCAAAATCTCTTTTGTGTTTGCAAATTAATTTCTAGGGGCACTTATTTGTGCTCTTAAATCAAATTTTAGTTACATAATATGTAGCATCAAGTTTATATGTCTCATAATTGTATATGTTAATTATCTATATTATACACAAATACAATCATATCTTGCTAGTACATATTTTCATATAAAAAAATACATCTGCAATATATTTTGAACGCATTATTTGCAATACTAAACAATCTAAGATGGAAACTGTACAAAATCGATGTCCTATCATTCATGTCCAATATTTGTAAGAAAACTAAATGGAGTCATAGAATTGTCCTTACATAATACAAAATGCAAAATGTCACCATCTAAAATATGAAGGATGTCATTTGAAGTTGAGTGTCTGTTTCTAGCAAATTCTTATGTCAACTTTCATTTTCGCCCAAGATAATCTGCATATTAGATAGAGTAGAGGTTACACTAACACATGAAATAAGTAAATTAAAGCAACAATGTTGTAATAATTAACAATCCAAGGTAAGAAATATAAGAGAACAAATACATTTCAATCACATAAGTATTCGTGTCGAGCAAACCTTAGTTCCAATGAAGGATTATGCGTAGTATATTTTGTAATCATAAATAGAAGACATCCATTAGCTTGAATGTTATACAATATAGAAGGTCAAATGTTGATTCATTTTCGTCGAGCAAAAGAATCAAAGAATTCATCAATAACAAGATAGTTATAATCAACAAAGAGTGTGTATTTTCACATATATTGACCGCAATCGCCTCAAAATAGAAAAGAAGAAAGAAACTAAAATATGTCCACACACATAAAATGAGGCTCCCTCTCAAATGTGAGAATGGTTAAAGCAATACCGCAAGAAATTTAAAGAAGGTTGCTTCCACAAGCGTTCTTGGCTTATCTACAAGACGTGGTAAAACAAGAATTGATGAATAACAACAAATATACTTTCATCGTGTGTTTACTGGGAGTTAATTTTGGTTCCTTTGGTGTATGATACTAATTTCCTCTCGAATGGATAATAATCTCATTCCAATGAAATTGCCCGCATCCAAAACACGGTAGCGATAATATAAATCTAAATCTTGAAGATAAAAGATCTTGCCAATTCAGCAAACAATAAATGATACATTGCAGTTTGTGTTGTTTGGCTAAGTGTGTGAATCACTCAACAACAGGTAAATTCTATCTTAGCATGTGCATATTATTTTCCTACATCCTAACATAACTTGTGAAACATGTCACTGAACAAAGAATTAACCTTGGACGCAAATAATTGCTAAAAATAATGTTTTCACCCAGCACTGTAATAGTATATGGGGACAGAATACAGATCTGCAGGTGAGTAATTATGGGCAGATTTTGATATCTGCTGACAAAAACAAAAACAAAAAAATCACAAAAATCTCAGTGTAAGATTGTCCCACAGGTCAAGATTCATCTCATCCAGATTCAAAGCCATATTCAGTGACATATTTATAAATTGTAAAAACATCGAACTTACAGAGTAAAACGGGGCAGCAGACACCACGCTGATTGGCTCTGAGGCATTAGGAGGGGAAACAGCGTAGAGAACGGCCTGAAACAGCTGCGTAGATCCCGCCCCAACGACAATATAACGGCCATCAGTGACGGCGTTTCCCACCAGCTTGTGCAGCCTACCCACTGCACTCGCAAATTCCGGCTCAAGAAACCAGCAAAGGCTCCTCACATCAGAGAAATAAGTGTATCGATAACTGAAACAAGGTAGAAAGCACGTTGATGTTTCCAATGAATGGAAAAGTTTCAGCTTTATCCTAGTGCAAACCTGAGTACTTTAAGAAATGTTAACTTGTAACTTTTTAGTGAAATTGACTTCTCTTAATAAAACATGGTTGCAGGAAAAGAAATCATACTCTCCTTATAATTATCCATATCTAATAAAACTAAATGCAAACAAGGCTGATAACTGTAAGAAGTATTTTGCTAGTGAGAATGGTATTAATTTTACGAAAATATAGCTCTGATTTATTAAAGCACTTTCCTGGGAAATAGTAGTCACTATAAATAAAAGTATAAATCTGGTCATGAAGGTTTTAAAATGCAAGCAAAGGAAACTAACATAATTTTGTCCCAGGGAACAAATCAAATTGTAATGGGGTTTGGAAGGAGTGAAAGCTAACTAAACAGTGTATTCACATTGCACAAATCAGAGAACCTTATGGCACTGTCACCACCAATCCGACCTCTAACATTGTCTCGGCTCTCTCCATGCCTGGTAAGCAAAATTGGACGGGGAGTGAGATATTTATTCACCTGCAAATGATATCCAACACCATTAGCCACTTCTCATATTTGGTCATCATGCAACATGTGTACACTGTCAATTTTCGCCTCCTGTACAAAGATGTTTTACAACATACCAGGAAGAATACTATCCGCCCTGGAAGGTAGCCACTAATGTTGTTCACCTGTTTCAACAAAACACATATATTTATAAGACGGTCATATAATATCTCAGTCTGAAGCAAAATGATGAAGAAAGGTAAGATATCATTAGCCCTTCCGTAAAATGCCATAATATTTAGATGATGATATGAAAGAGACTCATAAAACAGGAAAGGACAGAGTGTATTGATGCCCCTTTTTTCTAACTATAGATACCACTTCCATGAAATATAATGGTCTTTAAAGTATACTAATTTATGCAAAAGAAGCAGCCCAGTAATTGTACAAGTTGCATTTGCAAAACTTTAATAGACCCATAACACATATGTGCTTTGCTCAATCATCGCTGACCCTTGTTCAACCTTATAGAAGACAAGTAAAGTAATAGTAACCCTTGGGACAACTGTTGTAGTGATAATTACGTGCTAATTTGATTCCATCCATACCAATTAAGAAAAAAGTAAGCATATTATCAACCATAAAATAAGTGTATATCCAATCAACATTACAACAAAAGCACATTACATCTTGACCTGCGTTATAAGTCATGTTCGCACAAGACCACCGCCTAAAAGTACTATGCAAAGGTCTACACTGATATTTTGTCCTTAGATTTCAACTCCTAGAGTAATTTGCAACAACTAAGAGAAAAAATGCAAAAGTTTAGTCAATTGCAGCACATGGATATAAAAAAATTGATACATGAATAATAAGTAACCTAATGCAGAAGTTCTTTACTGAACAAATGTACCAACATTCTTGTAGCGTTCAAATACATAAGAGTTGAGGAAGAATAGGAAAATCGATGCACAATCGTGACTAAATTTCCCCTTCAAAATGTTCTTACACCTTCTTCTCTAGCAATTCATGACGCTTCACGCCATACACTGGCCTTCTCTAACCTAGATGCATCGGAGTGCTTTCCCTGCACTTGCAAAAATGATTTGGTCATATTTCAGTTTTTTACTCTTCTCATAACTACAATGGAAAGGGGTAAAATAGACCCTATGAAATCCAGTTATTAATTCATCATAAACATTCACAATTCAATTCAATAATTTCCTTTGAAACAATACACACACACATGGAGCAACTACAAGACTATTTTTCTGAAAACAGAGTACAATGTTGAACGATGGAAAAAACAAATAAAACTTAAAAAACAAGGGTGAGGTAGACAAGAGGAGCCGTACAAGTATTGTTGACGGCTCCGACGAGGTGATGTCGATTTTCCTCTAGCGTGGTGGCTCCACCACCACCGACGACATCGTCGCACTTAACCCTCCTCCCTGTACCACCACTCGAATCCTCGCTTCTATCTGCATTTTACCAATTGCCTATCTCTAATTAAAAAATTAAATTCCAACACAAAAATTGATACTACGACATGCCACAATATTGAAGAAAAATCGACATAAGAGAAAATCTGGAACTATTTATGGGGCAGTTTGTTCAAACAGTTCATAGCATATCTTTTGTAGCTAATGAAATGTCGTTGGCGTGAACAACACAAAGCTATGGTAAAAAACGTGCGAGATAGAGACGTTCACAACAGGGAATATGATCGTGAAGAAACACACTTGTCCCATGGTGCTCTCCATGGACAACGATGGTTCGGGGATGAACGGATTGTGGTTATTCAACTGAACGGTGATGACGGAGTGACAGAGAGAAAATAGAAATGAGAATGGAGTCTAGGGTTTTTTCCTTGGTGTTTGAAAGAAAATTATTTATGTTTCGGAGAAAAGAGAGATGGGCGCCAGTTATTTCCGCTAATTTTTTTGCGAAATTTTGTTCAAGTGCCCGTTCGGTTTTTGAAATTTGACATATTCAGTTAAGTGTCTCAAATAGTAAATTTGGGGGCACCTAATAAAATATGTCTCTAAATAAGTGCCTCAATATCCATTTTTTGTTGTAGTGAAACCCTAATTTGCGTCTAACGATTCTCATTAATTCTTTCTTAAGTTATCGAAATTTTTCGATTTCTTTTGGATTCTCGTACATAAAGTACTAGGTTTTTACGTTTGAGGTTTGGTTTGTCGGCATAGCGTAAATATAACCATACAACACCATACACAACATATACCATACTAAAGCATTAGAAAACCCTAATTTCTAACATAATACATAACCATTGTGTATGTGTGCATGAGTGTTTCATTCATTCATTATAATCACATACCATTCATTCTATACTTATAGATTAACTATCATGACATCATTTACAATTAAAATCTAACTCATACTTAACCAGTTTGCTATATTTACAATAATTAGCATAAGTATCCAATAAAATCATGTTATGCTTCTATCATAGTATAGAATTTAATTATCAACACAATACCATCAAATAAAATTTTAAACCATGAGTTAAAAATAGCTTTAATTTTCGGTAATCTTTCTTTATTGAACATTGGTGTTCAATAAATTTCACAAAAATCATATCATGCTTATATCATAGACTAATCATGAGATATCATTTCATAACATACATTAAAATTAAAACACATGCTTATTTTATATATATATTTTCGGTATCATTATTTATATATATCTACTCAATAAATTCTACCAACTTCACAACATGTTTATAATATGCAATAAACATAGAATATTAACTTTAAACACCAACTAAATATTTATAATATGAACTAAATGCTTGAATTTTTTATCCTTACACATATATTGTATATGTGTTCAATAAATTTCAATGTAACATAATAGATTCATATTATTTCTAAACATCATATTTCATATTATCTTCAACAAATAAAAATCAAATAAATCTTAAAAATATATGTATAACTTTCGGTCCTCACAAGTAAATATGAGTAGTGTTTCAATAATTTTAAGATTAATATATGATGTTCATATCATATATTAAATACTATTCCTTAACTATTTTCCAACAAATAAAATCAAAATAATCCTTAGAATACATATATATGTTTCGGCCCTCCCAAAATAAATACAAGAAATAATTCAAAAATTATCATCTTTATTCTACATGCTCCTAACACATCAACAAACAACAATATGAACTAACATTCACAAAATCATGCTTTATCTTCTATAAAGAGAATTCTAACAAAAATCGAAAAATACCAAACATGCTCCAAAAATTCCTAAACTTTAAACACAACCTTAAAATACATTTCTAAGCATATTTCATTCATGGCTTGAGAGCATTTGGTGGCTCAAAAGCCATGAAAATTGAGGGGTCCGAAACTAGGGTTTCAAATGAAAAAAAAAATCCACTCCATTAGGATTGAAGAGGATGATGAATACTTGTCACGACCCGACTACTTAATTAAATGATTAACTATGTAATCAGGCTATGATTGGGTTATAATAAGAAAGTATTAAATTCCAAGAATAAAAATGGTTTAACTAACTAATTGACAACCAACCAGAAAGATCCAAAGTTAACATTTAAAGTTTCCATATACAACTTCAATCGTTACGACCCCATTCAGGACCAACCCGGTTGGAGGCGACTAGCACTAGGAGTAGTACTTTAGGGGTTACATGGATAGAATAGAGATGCATAAAATAAACTAACATGCTTGAATGTAATATGAGATGATGTTATATTGTTTTTGAAAAGGTTTAGCCATCGGACCCCAAAACTCGCCTCCGATCCGACGGACCTCAATAGTTTGTAACATAAAGCATAAATAAAGGAGTTCGAGTATAGCAATGAAAGTGTGTGAATACATATATGACGATATGCATTCAAGGTATAAACCACAAATTCAAGTAAATCGGTCAAGGACACCGGACTCTCAACACATTCCCCATCATCACCATCGAGCTCAACTGCACATTTAAAACAAACATGCGGGGCTAAGTACAAGAAATTGTACTTAGTGGACTCATGCCGAAAACATTTGATAGAATTTGGATTACGCCAATATCGGGTAAGTCGCGAGGGTTTTAGTTAAAATGCCTCAGGCTTACCAAATCATTTTCGTCAGTAAACATAGCTCGCCGAGCATTTTCTTGGTGTGTATGGCCTGATCTCATAGTCACAATACATAATAATAATAATAATAAACGCCGAGTGAGGCCTCCATCTACGACGCCGTGACCGCCGTAATCCGTCGACAAAGACACTCTCTGCAAGCATATGTTAACACAACAGATAGTTCCAACCTTCACGCCAATCCTAGCTGTGCATTTATCATCCCAAGACGGGACCGACATTAAAAAGGTTGGTGCTACCACAACAATGATATAATAGTTCCAACTATCTCCACATTTCTACCCGCATATGATTAGATCCATACACAAAACGAAATATTTTGGCGGTGTAATGCAAGAAACATTTGTTAAACAGGTTGTAGGATAAGTCTTGTAAGTAAATTCATTTGAAATAACAAAGAAAGTTACGTTTTAGTGGGGTGAAAAGGACCACATTTAAAAGATAGGAAGCCCACATTCGTGAGGTAAGAAAGGAGCCCACCGACTATGGTTCGTTGTAAAAGTCCCAGGTTCGCTCGTTCGTCAAAATCCCGTCATTGCGTTTGCGCCCACACCTTTACTGGCGAGGTTTTAGTACGTCGCTCGAGTCTCGAGACTTTCGAAAACAAAGATAAACTTCGATATTTTATATCGATGTGACTGAATTCCTTAGTGGATTCAATACGCCTCATTACGACACGATCGACTTTCTCGTTCCTCGAGATACGCTCAACGATAAGCACGTTTTCGATATACGGATTTCATTTGGAAATCTTTTCTTACTAATGAGGTATCATACTCAATTAGTATATCTTACGCGTCTTGACGATTTATAAGCGATAATCGCACGCTTGACTTGAAAAGTCAACGAAGTCAACATCGTCAACTAAGTCAACGATTTTGACTTTTTAAATAAGAAGCTCTTACTATTTTGTTTTATAAATCGAATTTGATCGATTTGAAAACGTAAGTCCTATTCTCGATTTATCTTGTAAATCAAGGACTTATAAATATTTTCGCAATTTTAATAACCCTTTTTATAAATAAAAAGCGTATTTTGGAATTTAAAACGTTATAAAACGAACGTTTGTCTCAAACATAGCAATCTATGTTTATAAAATTTTGTAAAATTTAAAAACTGTCCAGAATATTAATTTAGTAAATATTTCATTAATAAACTGTTTTAAAAAGGATTTAAAAATCCTTATTAATTATCGAAAACTCGATAATTAATTTAAAAATGTCAAATGACTTTTGAAAATTTTTCTAAATTAATATAGTGCATTATTATACACTATGGTCCAGAATATGAATTTATCAAATTCATATAGTATTATTTGCTATTTATTTATATATATACATATATATATTTACGGTAATTCCAATAAATAGGGAATAATCATCCAAAAATTCCCAAAATTGATATATACTTATTATAATATCCCAACATCAGTATATAGCATTAATATAACCCATAGATCATCATAAGCATTCATTTAATAATATATAGTATTATCTACGGTAATTACAAGATAATTACCAAATAAATAGCAAACAATTTCTAAAATTCTAAATAAATTCCAACATCATTAAACATTATATTATAACATTGTAACATCATAACATCAACCAAACTAATTTAAATCGTCACCATATGAGCTTGTAATGCTCTCGCTTTTTCGATTTAAGGTGTTGTTTGATTTTCAAAATTCCAATAATTATATACTATGTTTATACACTATAGTATAGTAATATAACATCATAATATTTATCAAAACTAATTAAATCATCACCTTCAAGAGCAACAAGCTCACGGTTTATTTGATTTAAAATAGTATTTGATTTCCAAAATTCTAATTAATTCACACAATGCATAAATAATATACTAAAGCATTAAAACACCATTACATGTTCAAAATAAAATCATACACCAACATATACATATAGTATGCTCGGCCTTTTATAAAAATCATGCATTTGATTTTCAAAATTCTAGGTAAATCATAGAACATGTAATCAAGGTCCTAAAGCAATAATATGCTATTGTATGCTTGAAATAAAAATCATACATCAATGTACATCATACCTAAGCTCACGGTATTTTCATTAAATCAAGCATATGGTTTTTTTCCAAAATTGCTAAATAAATTCCTATGATCTCTAAACATGATATAAAACAATATTCCATTCCTAAAACATTCATGAAGTAATCGGTCATCACCTATGCATTTTTATCATCTTCAAAAATTATTTTCAACAAGGTTTATGGTTCGAAAATTGTATATACATGCTAGATCCATTCAAAAATTAAATAAACAATACCATATGCTTATTCTAACATATATTCACATATTTGGAAATATAAATCATCAAGAACAATATATCTCATGCTCTAGAACATTTAAAACATACATATATATACATATAACATTCAAACACACATATAACATATAGGCATGATTTTTCTTGTCAAATGTGAGATGTAATCGGACTAAGGTCTTATTTACCTTAGGAATGGTATATAACGACAAGAGCAATGTGGATATCAAACTTGGTGAGGAAGAATGAAGAAGAAAGGAAGAAAGAGTGAGAGCTTTCAAAATAATGGGTGAGGGCTGCTCTCGTTTCAACAGAAATGGAGATGGAGAAGTGTGTTTGGAGTGTTTGAGAAGAGTGAGGGGGATAATGAGTGAAGTGAAGGAAAAATGAAGAGTCTCCCCCATGTAATCCCTCCTCAAAACCGGCGCACCTCTCACCACCAATAGGAAAATTTGCAACCAAATGATGGAGTGAGAGAGTGATCATTAGGCTAGGCAAAAAGGGTGTTCATGGGTTGGGCAATAAAAAGTGATCCCACGCTTTGTTTAATAGGGGTAGCCGTGCTTTTAAGGGTGTTTAGGGGTGGTTTAATTTTATTCCATCCCTAATACTAGATATATATATCATACATAATCATAGATATATATTACATGCCATTAAAATAATTAAACCAAGCATATACCAAATTTTCAAAATCTGGATAGAAAATTGGAAAATAGGAATAAAATACAAATCACACCTATTATTGATACTCATGCCATTTTCGATCCAAATATACATATATACATCATAATATATGATTTAGATATTGAATAATAGCATAGGATAAAATTATAGCATTAATTATGCATATGAAACCCTAATTCCGTTAATTATGTTTGAAAATTATAAATAGAAGCTATCGAGTTTTAATGTTCCAAAAACTGATTTCATAGCTTAATAACACTCATATATATCATATTATAAAGTTTAGATACCATATGATAATTTAATAGTGTCATTTCATGTGAAAAACCAAAGTTTATAAACTTAGGGTTTTTGAAAATTTCAATATCAAATTATCGAATTTTAATAACTGAAAATTCGATTTTAATAATTAATAATACTGAAATTATATAAAATAATAATAGGAAATTAATTATTATAATTTCCTGAGCATTAAACTCAATTTACAAAACGTCTCTAGACGTCGACGTTCAAAACGTCTCAAAACGTTCAAAATCGACTCATCTCAAAATGGTCGCAGTAAGTTCGTACTTACTAAATAAATATATTCCTTTTAATAAAGGAATTAAGATGGAAATTAATTCCAAGCTTCACTGCTCAGAAAATTTCATGGAAAGCTGACGTTCGATACGCGTTTGACGTTAAAATATATTGACGAATCATTTCGTAATATTTCAATCCTTTAATTCACAATCCTTAGTGAATTATGAAAGGAATTCGTTATAACGATATCGTATCGAAATCACAAGATTCGATGTCGTAAAAGATAATATACTGTGAAACCCACAATTACGGGTTTAGAAAACCGTAATCGTATATTCGCTTTTCGAATATTACATCAACATACAAAAGAGTTTATCATAAGTCAATATCAAAATCATATGAGTTTGACAACGGAAGGATGAATGAATGTCATGTGTGAAGACATGACATTCAGGGCGTAATTATATTTACAACAAAAGGACCCTAGCTCAGCTTCCTCTTCCATCGCCATCTCCAAGCTCAAATACATATTCAGAAAACAAATGTAGGGCGTGAGTACCAACAAATACTCAGTGGGTTATCGCCAAAAATTTAAACTTTAATGACTTACCGAACTTACTCAACACAAGAGTTTAAAGTAAAGAATGCCTGAATTGATTTCCATTAATAATAAGCTTTATTTAACTGTAACAATGCAATCTCATGTAATATTATGCTATGCCAGTATTATCTTCTTGTGTTGGCCCCGAAGGTTACCAATCACAGTCCTGCACTATCTACGTTCTTCGGTAATGAGAAGTAGGCCTCCTTCTCAATACCCTGATCGGTCTACACAACTATAAACTTCCCGGTCATTAACATAATTCTTCCGTAGATAGGTAATATGATCTTATGCTCAACAAGTAACATGATCTTATTTCCAACATATCGAAAGTCAATATTTCACAATAATATGCAAGATATAAATGAAACATTCAATATTATGCACATGTTAGCGAAAAGAAAAACCACATGGAATGTCGTCACTCTATGAGTTCCTCCTTCTCCTCCTTTAGAACTCCCTTTGTCTTTACTTGATCCTTGTAAATAAAATAATTATCGAACTTAGAAAACATTCTTATTCACTTGAACATATTACATCTTATTCTTAGTTTTACCAAATTCTAAGATTTAAGTTAGGCTATTGCATCCCTTAATAACTTATGTCCTTAGTAAACTTTAATTTTAGTAAGTTACATAACATGCCATAATCAAAGGAATTTAAGTAACTTATACTTAGTTTCATCAATGTATAACATTTTAAATCTTAACTTAAGGCAATCAAGTAAACAAATCTCACTTATATACTTATCATAAGTTTACTAGTTTAATTCTCAAAACATCTTATTAATATATCAATTCTAACAAAATTTCGGCAGAGTAAGTTATATAAAATGAGTCGTCATTTCATTCCCAATTTAACCAAACTCATCCAAAGTATCCCAAATCATCACCATATGTCTAAATATACACATAACAACTCAAAACAAGTTCAAACTAATCCATTTACACCATATTCATAACATGCCCTTCAACCACATCATTATGTAAATAAATGAACTTTTCAATCTACAATTCATTTAATTTCAATCAATTCATATATATGCTTATCCATCATCAATGATTACCAATCCATAGTCAATTTAAATCCTAATCAAACTCATCCTATAATTCTAGCAACCTAGCATAAACTTTAATATTTTAACTTTCAATATTTAAGTCCATAAAATCCCATAAATTCAACTTAAGCATTATTTATATCCTAGATCTCAAAAATCATATGAAATACATCAAATAAAATCAAGAACTCAAAGATCATCCAACCTCATTATTTTCAAAAATGAGGGAATATATATACATTCAATTTATTCCGATTTCTTTTACTAAATCATGTTTATTTCCACTTAATTACACATATCTAAACTCAATTTAATCAAATAATAACAAATAATTAACATGCAAAATTAGGGTTTATACATACTTACTTGATTTCACCAACTTCATGAATTTTAATAATTTAAATCATAGATTCTGATATTTAAGCATCATAAGCATAAAGAAATCAATAAACATAAAAAAACTTAAACAATTCAACCTTAATCCACAACATGAAATTTTTGAAAAACCTAGCATGTGAGAACATCATGTTCTTCAAATTTAACCACAAAAACTTGGATTAAATAAGGTATTTACCTTCTTTGGAGTGATTTCCACTTAATTAAACACTTAAATTTTGGATTAAAAGTGAAGAAAAATTTTGTGTGTGTAGTGTGTGTGTCAAATGAGAGGAGAAAGAGAGCTTGAAGATGATCTTAAATGAATATTGTTCTAGAAGTTGTTAATATGTGTAGCTTTATTCATTTATTTATTTATTTTCTTTTTATTTCTCACTATTTTCGAAAATTATATAAATTATTCTCAAAAATTACTAATCTTGGACATTAATATTCTTTAATAGTAAAAACTAAATTTTTTCATTAATATAAAGATCCAAAATAATTAAATCCATTATTGGAATGCAAACCATATAAATATAGATTTAACTCTTTCATATACAAATAATCAAATAATTATTATATTTATTCATAAATCTCAAAAATTATAAAAATAATTCCCTTATCACTAGATATTTATAAAATAAAATTATTGTCACGTCCCCACTCCGGATAACTCGGACTGGAGGGTGACTAATACTAGGAATAGTATTTGGGTTCACGAAGGCTAATATAAAGGTACATATCAAAAGTAAACTAACATGCTTAAACGTAACATAAGATGATACCAGAAC
Organism: Salvia rosmarinus; assembly: GCA_036937905.1. Taxonomy (NCBI): domain Eukaryota; kingdom Viridiplantae; phylum Streptophyta; class Magnoliopsida; order Lamiales; family Lamiaceae; genus Salvia; species Salvia rosmarinus. The sequence goes on from JAODLM010000095.1 coordinate 56,855, forward strand.
AAATTAGGTGGTTTAGCCATCGACCCTCAAAGGTCAAGAATGGTCCGACGGACCTCAACAAAGGCTTAACATCATACATAACATAAATGAGTTCGAGTTGCGGAAGTGTGTGAATACATATATGACGATATGCATTCAAAGTAACACCAATTCTTATCAAAACAATCGAGGACACCTGACCTCAACACCTCCATCACCATCATCAGAGCTCAACCCGCACATTTAAAACAATATGCGGTCGAGTACAGAAATGCACCGATGGACTCATGCCAAAATATTTTATCATAATTGAATTACATCGCCAATATTATTGTAAGACCTGAGGGTTTTGTTGAAATGCTCAGGCTTACTAAAACATTTTCGCTAGTAAAAGTCACAAGACATTTTCTTGGTGTGTATGATCCGTATCCCATATCCTCATTTCATCATAACATCAAAGATCAAACGTCGAGAGGGAGGCCTCCCTCAACGACGCCGTGACCGACCGTGAATTGTCCTACAAAGACACATCACGTTCGGTGTACACGTTAATCCTAGCTGCATCGTCTTAGGCAGATCGATCCGATATCGATTTCATAACTGGGTTGGGCGCGACCCAACAAAAATTCATCTCATTCATATCATTCATATCAATCATATAATTCATTCCGGATAGGATCCATACACAAAACAGAAACATTTTTGGCAGGTAATATTGTAAACATTTATCAACAGTTGAAAATAAGCATTGTAAATAAAATCATTTGGAAATAAATTTAAATGAGAAAGCACATATTTTATTTGGAAAAGAAGCCCCACCTGGACTATGGTTCGTCTTAAATTGAGTCCTAGGTTTGATTCCTCGTCAGTGTCCGGTCGTCACGTTCGCGTCCACACCTTTACGTAAAAGCGATGGTTTAGTACGTCTTTCACGTTTCTCGAGACTTTCAAAGTCTAAGATAAACTTCGATATTCAATATCTATATAAACTGAATTCCTTAACGAATTCAATACGTATTTCAATTGAACAATTCTCGTTCTTCGAGACACGTTCAACCATATCGTTTTAATCTTTCCGGTTTAAACGTTCAACGTATTCATACGTTTCTCGATATAAGGATTTCATTTATGAAATCTTTTCTTACTAAAGAGGTATCTTACCTAATTAGTACGTCTTACGCGTATTAGCGTCTTTATCGAACGTATAATGGTACGTTTGACTTTAAAAGTCAACAAAGTCAACATAGTCAACCAAAGTCATCAATTTTGACTTTTAAATAGCAATTTCTTACTAATTCATTTTATAAATCGGTTTTCAATCGATTTCATTTCGTAAAGTCCAAATTCTCGATTGGTCACGTAAATCGATGGACTTATTAATATTTTCTCAAATATTAATCCTTTTAATCATTTAACCATATATAACGTTATTAAATATAACGTTTCGTCCCAAACATAGTAATCTATGTTTATAAAATCTTATAAAATCCAAATATGTCTAAAATAATATTTAGACATATAATCTATTATTAAACTGGATTAAAAAGGATTTAATAATCCTTATAAATATATAAAAGCTTACGGTAATTTCAATAAATTACCAAATGGTTTTCAAATTTTTTCTAAATTCATATAGTGTATTATTATATACTATGGTCATTAATATGAATTAATAACATCCAAATGATATTCGGTCCTCACCTTATAATTATTATAAGGTCACGGTAATTTTAGTAATGATGGAATAATTGTCCAAAAATTCCCAAAATTTTTATACACTTAGAACAATGTCCCAACATTAATTTATGTCATAATTATAACCTATAGTCCATCATAAATAATTATTCACTATGGAATTAATCCTATAGTGCTCACGGTAATTACCAAACAATTTCACAAAAATTCCAACAAATCATATCATGCTCAAACATTACAGTATAGCAATATAACATCATAACATTAACCAAAACATTTGAATCATCACCATATGGAGCTTATAAGCTCTCGTTTTTTTTTTTGATTCAATGTAGTATTTGGTTTCAAAAATTCTAACAATTATACACTATGTTTATACACTATAATATAACAATATAACATTATAACATTCACCAAAAACCAATTAAATCATCACCATACTTAAGCATAAGCTCTTGGTTTTTTGATTTAATTTGGTATTTGATTTCCAAAAATTCTAATAAATTCATAGAACATATAATCAAGGTCCTAGAGCATTAATATGTCATTGTATGTTTAAAATAAAAATTATACACCAAGGTACAAAAATAAAAATGCTCACGGTATTTATAAAAATTAAGCCTATGGTTTTTTTCAAAAATTCCAAATAAATTACTATGGACCCTAAACATATCATAGATCAATAATCCATCCTTAAAATAATTTTCAAAAGCATTCGGTCCTCACCAAAATTTTTTTTTATACATTTTCGAAAATTATTTTAAATAGGATCCAAGGTTCAAACATCATATATATAAGCTAAATCCTTTTAAATATTTCATATGCAATATCATATGTCCATCTAAACATATGTTCTCATATTTTTGAAAATAAAATCATCAAGAATACGTAAATAAACAATAGCTCATACAAAGGAACATTAAAAACATACATATATGCTATGAACATGCTTCGAAAATTCTATAACAATGGAAGGTAAAAATCGAAGCTATGGTCTCATATTTACCTTTGAATAGAATGAGTTTCACAAGAACAATGTATGGTACCAAAGTTTAGGTGAATGAATGAAGAAGAAATGAAGAAATTTTTTGAAATGGATGGGGAATGGCTCACGGTTTTTCTGCAGAAATGGAAGAGAATGGAGAGGAAAATGAGAGAGAATATGAGTGTGTTTGTGTATAATGAGTGAAAATGAGGGAAAGTGTGTTGAAGGGGAAGAGTCCCTCCCCTATATCATCTCTCTCTCCCTCTCGGTTTTACCAAGCCATGAATAAAAATATTGCAGCCAAATTGTGTAGTGGGAGGGTGATCATTAGCTAGGCAAAAAGGCTCTTCATGCATTGGCCAATGGAAAAAGTAAAAATCATACTTTGTTCAAGAGGGTGTAGCCGTCGGTCATTAGGGGGTTCAAGGGTGGATTTTATTTTTATTTGATCCTTAATACAATGTATTAATCCATATATAAATCATAGATATATAATACATGTCAATTAAATAATTAAAACACCACATAGTAAATAATATCAAAAATGGCGTGAATTAGGGCAAAAATTAGAAGTCACGCCTATTATCATTTAAACAGCCATTTTCGTGCCAAATACACATATATATGTCATAACATATAGTTTAGATAATAAATAATAGCATAGGATAATTTAATGGTATCATTTCATGTGAGAAAACCCTAGTTTTAGAAATTAGGGTTTCGAAAATTACATAAATGAAATTATCGAGTTCTATAGTTCAAAAATTGATTTTAATGCTTAATAACACTGTAATTATATAAAATAATAATAGGAAATTAATTATAATAATTTCCGGATCATTAAACCCATTTTTCAAAACGTCTCTAGGCGTTGACGTTCAAAACGTCTCAAAACGTTCATAATCGACTCATCTCAAAATGGTCGCAGTAAGTTCGTACTTACTTTATAAATAATATTCCTTTTAACATAGGAATTAAATTCTAAGCTTCGCTGCTTAGAAAATTTCATAAATTCTGACGTTCGATACGCAATCGACGTTAAAATAATACTGTCGAACCACTTCGTAATATTTTATTCCTTAATTCACAATCTTTAATGAATATAAAAAGGAATTCGTTATTACGATACTGAATCGAAATCAATAATCGATGTCATACAGAAATAATATACGGCAAAACCCTAATTCACAAGTTTAAAATACCGTAATTAGACGTTCGTTTCTTTGGAATATTACAATTATTTAAGTCATTTAATAGCTTAAACATTATTTCATTTTATTTTATAAATAAATCTCACATAAACAATAATTAATACAATTTCTTTAGAACATTTTCTATTTATTGAAAATTTTCATCCAAACACACAATAATAACAATATATCTCATATTTTATCATAATAAAACTTGTTTCTAAATAATATCTACTTCTTCTAAATTCTATTTCTTCGATTAGCAATTAATCGAATTTCTATCGCTTTCTAATTTATTATGCACTTCTTTATCAATTCTTAGGGATGCAATGCCTTTAAGCCCCTAATTAGTAATTAATTAAGCTCTAATTAGGACTATACGATTTTTGGGTTACTACAAAACCACCTTTTTATGGTCTTAGAAACTTATTTTGAGGGTTAGAATGGGTTGAAATAAAGGATTAAAGCTTAAGGTATGTGAAGAATAAAGAGAAAAGTGTTCTACAAGAGATAGAGAACGCATACGATTTTGAATCTGAATGGGAGCTGTTGGGAAGCCTATATGGGCTGTCCATTGTGGTAGTTTGGAGAAGACTAGTCAAAGTTACCCGATTCGGTATGTCAATACCGATTTTTTAAGTTTTATCGCGCTTTCGATTGATTTCTCAGAACCTTAAGATTTTATTTTATTAAATAGCCTTAAAAATATTTATTTTATAGTTTACAATAATTTTATGAAGTTCGGCTTGCATCCGGTAAGTCAATTCTGAATTATCGCGAAAATACGGCGTCCGACGATTAAATTATGTTCATTTGAAATTATATCGAATTCTTGAGCTTTCATAATTAATTTGAGTCTTATAAATCATTTCTTATTAATTTAGACCCTTGTTTTGACTTTTGGTTCGTTCGGATCAGTTTAGGATTTTTTCGATATATATACCCGGCGTTCGGTTAAGTTCTTCAGGAATTTCGTTCAGAAATTGATTCTAATAAATTATATATTCATAATAATTTATTACTTCATGATTTTGATTGTTCTCATTAATTTCAATTATTAGCATGGGCTGGAATTTGATCCGGCTCGTGAATAGTACTTTTGAGACTGACGGGGCAAGTATGCCCGAAAATTCTAATTCTTTGGCTTCTCACATGTTTTCATGAGAAAATTCTAGAAACGCAATCCTTTTGTTGAGATTCATTCTAGATCTTTCATTCTATATTCAAGCTATTCTGAAAACCCTAATCCGGTTGGACTAATCACTAGTTTTTTATTTCTCTAGTTTTCGATCTCCGAATCGATTCTAATTCATTTAAAAGACATCCTTTGTCTTTATATAAACGACATCCTTTGTCTTTATATAAGCTTTCCAATAAACTAAAAAAGCTAAGTTTCTATTACCCAATAACTAATTGCTATTAAAAGAAAAATCTATAATAAACTTGTTACATAACGAGATGTAATTCGTGATACTATTGTGCACGCGACAAAAATGCAATGGGAAATAGTGTTATAATTTGTTAGGACTAAGCTCGGTCACGAATTTAAAACCTCTCGGATCCAAATGTGTTGAACTTGAACTTGTTGCATTTGCCACACAAAAAATATTGATGGCCTATTTTACTTTTTAAGAAGGTCAATACATACATACTTTTTCTTCATATGTGCTTGTGCATTTTATGCTGGTAAGCTGATCTTCTTTCATAAAGAAATCATAACCAAGTTTTCAATTCAGGGGAAAACCCACAAGTTCGCAAAACAAATATATTTGAATTATGGAAAAAGTATATTATTGAATAAAGAAACCAGAAACTGATGTCTAAAACAAGCCTATGAAAAAATGAACGGTAGACGCCCCCTTGACTCCAAGAGTAGTTACAAGATGATAAGTAGATGCCGATTAAGATCTCCAAAAGATGCCAAAGTGGAAGATAAGAAAATAGAAAGTTGGAACCATACAAATGTTAAGTTACAAATGAGATCCAAAAGATGTGACAAATAAAGCTCCAAGTAGAAATCTTCTTTGGACTATCCTATTTGGTGGAATCTTGATTCTTGAAGCAAGTGAGATGGAGTCATTTTATTTTATTCAACTATTACAAGACCTTATGATTTCATTCCTCCGCGTAACCAAAGATTCAATTTTATAAAAGGGAAATTTAGTACTTTTACAATTCAATTCTCTCAAGAAGTGGTTGATCGTTGGTAGCACAACTTTAAATAGACAAAGCATGTTGCAGAAAAGATCAGCATCACACATTCAAGCAAAAATGATATATTATGCTCACTTTAGGGCACCCATAAAATCCCATCTCCATACCTTTCTTTATCTATATAGTTCATTAAATCACTAATATTATTATTGTCATTATTATTATTATTATTATTATTATCTGCAGTCGTTATTATATGTGCGCATAAGCGAAGAATGTTTTCCCCCTCAGAATTAGGTAAAGGTTTCGATCAAAATGTGCAGGATTGCACAACCCATTACAACATCCCTCCAATTTCTAAAGATCAACTAAGGTCATGGCTTCAAAATGCACCACAATTTTCCACCATTTTTATGGAAGACGATCTTTCAAACTCTCAATCAGAAAATAGAATTCCTAGAGAAAATTCCAATTTGGAGGATATCAATTTGCATGGTTAAGACAACTTTAGCAACACACAGAGCGACAATAACATGCAGACGAGAAAAAATCATGTAAGTTTCTTTAATATCTTGCCTGTATCAATGCATACATACCAGTCTGGTTCGCCATGAGCTCGACCCTAGCCGCCTCGGTCACCGGCACCAAAGGCGTAGAGCTTGTCCAAGTCGGTGAGCGCGAAGGTGTGTGCATTCCAGTATATGGAGTTTGTGTGGTGGAGGCAGCGGCGGCCGTGGAGGAACCACATATGCCTTCACGAATCAAGATGGATGCAACGGCGATGGCGGAAACAACAAGACCGCCGTCGATGGAACAACAGTGAGTGGCAAGGAGGGATTTAACGGCAGGGATGGATTAGGATCGCACACGGGAGGGAGGGTTTTGATGGTTAAAGATTGATTTTCACAAATCCGGAATTTATGGTTAAGTAAATTAAGTGTGTCAAACTCTCAAGTGTAAAACGAAAATAAAGTCCAAAATAGCAATGTTGAACTATCATGCAGATTGGTTAAGGCATTTGCTACTAACTCATAGGTCATGATTTCGAAACTTGCCAATGTAATTTTTAAATTTTTTTGTTTTATTTAATTATTTTTAAATTTATGCTCATATACTACGCATTTTTGTTAAATGTAGTGTTATGGGTGTCAAAAACTCGCATGTACACTACTGTTTTTATTAACCGTAGTTATTAATTCATAAAGACTATGTTTGTTAAGTACACCGTAGTCTATACTTCAATAATTTTTGCATATAGACTACGGTTTTGATAAAAAAAATCGTCGTATATACATATACACTATAGTTTTTAAGAAAAAACATAGTCTATGAGGTGTAGAGAAAGGTTAAATTTGTAGTAGTGATGTCAGAGGAGTTGATTAACTTTATCACAAGAGCCGATAAGGTAAGAATTCCCTTCCTTCATTATCGAGAAGATACATGAAGATTAAATATGCTACGAATAAAGAAAGAATCCCAAGCAATATCTCCAGAAGATCCACATTAGGCAAGGTAAGGTTCATCCCGAGCAAGGCAAGATCTACCATGGGCAAGATGTTGAAGAGCAGATAAGGAAAGTATATGTTGCTTTATCTAAGAAATACGATCAGATTCGATATGCGCCCAATAAGGTAAGATCTTGGACACATCGTCAGAATTGGTCAACCCTAACCCTAGCTAGCCATAGTAAGCGAGTGGCCCCGCCCAATACTTATGGTCTCTATATAGTACGCCTAAGACCTAAAACATTGTTCAGTTGGTTACATGTTAGATTAAACCCCAACCTTAGAACCATTTACTTTAGTGTATTTTTATTTTCCATTATTATATTTCCAGAATATCATTGTAAGTTTTATCCTTTAATTTAAGTTTTGATTTCTTTTCATTTATGGTTTTTGTTGTTTACTTTATGTCTAGGGAGAGATGAGTTAAGCGAGTGGTGGGGGGCTTAGGAGATCCGAATGAGAAATTAACCTTGTGAAATTGTGTTAACGGCGCTGTGTTTGATTCCGAATGATTAACATGACCATATTAGTTCATAGGGCGTTAATTAATCTTATTGGGCAAGATTACCAATAAATCAAGCGAATGCTAGTTATCAGTTGTACTCGAGAGTATAACGGGCACGGGTCTTGTAACGACCCGACTTCTCAAGGAAGTGCGGATTAAACGGATCGCCACTGATATGATAATGCAGTGGATACATACATAACTAATCAATACCATTAAACTACTCATAAATGCATGAACTGAAAGGAATGGGTTGTTTCAATACGAACCCAAGTCACAGAGGAACTTGCCAAAAGATTCAATATCCAAATATAATCCAATCAGGGTGAAATTGAAGGAATGAGGTACGACCTCAAGTTCAATATGGAAATGAATAATAGTTATAATCAAAAGACACCAACACAATATCAGAGTTTGGCAATAAAAACGTGTGGACATGCATATGACGATACATGTCCAAGGTTATAGAAACCTTTCTATTATAGCAATAAAACACGTGCCACTTTACACCAGCTCGCACTCGTCGCCAATCCCTGCTCAACCTGCACATCAAAAACGAGATGCAGGGATAATTACAAAATACTCAGTGGACACATTGCCGAAAACATTTTCTTTGTAAAGTTATTGAACTGCCCACAATAGCGCATGAGGATTTTAGTTGAAAAGACTCATGCCTATCAAATATTGTATCATTTTCCAAAAGTGTCCAGCCGGACTATTTCATCCACATTGTTCCATATCTGATAATTCATTCATTCATTCATTTGCGAACTATGGAGGTGGCCACCTACATATAGTCGTCTTGACCGGTCGAGGTAGCTAACTTTAACACACAGTCATATGTGTACACAATCCGAGTTAGTCCTTAACTAAGTCGGATCCGATCGTTACCTTTTTTAACGTTGGTGGACCAACACATTCGCATACCTCATTGGATATACCAATCTCAGATAGGATCACAACAAAACATAAACATTTGGTAGTCAATAACAGTTCATGCAAATAAAGCTTCAGAATCATGCTTTGAGGTATGCATATCATTTTATTTCAAGAGAACCCACATGCTTGTCCGGCTATAAGTTCTAAGCAAAGTAGATTGTCCTTCCTCGGCAACTCACGTATGAATAGGCCCTTCATAAGAAAATAACTTTTCTTAGATTTCTTCTATTGGTCGAGTGGTCGCTTATAAATTACGACTTAACGCTCCCAATTTATGGTTTCTTTGTGATTTCTTGTAATAGTTTTAAGATAATTTCTATTATCATATATTCTCAATTCACAAACTATATTCCTTCATATTTCATAGGCTAACCTCAACTTATGAGTCATACACCCAAGTCAACCTCGACTCTAAACTTAGTGTTCTTCTAAACGTTATTACGTTATAGATTGTTGGTACTCAAGTTATGATTGGTATATTAGGATATTCTCAACCCACTAACTAGACTTAACAATTATAGTTACGTCCTAGTAGGTTATGATTGACGGCTTGTTGTATTAACACGACGAATAAATGAGAGTCTTGACTTATGATTCAAGTGATCTCATACTATCACGTAAGTAGATACTTAGAAATAAATGAAGTCCTTTGCGAATACTAACTCGACCTTTGAGACATAAGGATCAACATTTTATGCTCGAATCTTAGCTTACACTTTTTGACATTATTTGTTTCCCTTAACTCGTCGGATATTATGTAAGTTATATAATCATTATTCGTATCGAGTTGTCTTAACACTCAATCTAATATCGCATTAGGTTGCCGTTGTTGAGTATTAACGTGGTAAGTCAGCTTTTGTTTTCTTTAACTTAGGAACTCAAGTTTGAGTACCCTATTATTAATAGGAAACCATAATTTGCGTCTAACGATTCTCATTAATTCTTTCTTAAGTTATCGAAATTTGTCGATTTCTTTTGGATTCTTGTACATAAAGTATTAGGTTGTTTACGTTTGAGGTTTTGTTTGTCGGCATAACGTAAATATAACCATACAACACCATACACAACATATATCATACTAAAGCATTAGAAAACCCTAATTTTCAACATAATACACAATCATTGTGTATGTGTGCATGAGTGTTTCATTCATTCATTATAATCGCATACCATTCATTCTACACTTATAGATTAACTATCATGGCATCATTTACAATTAAAATCTAACTCATACATAACCAGTTTGCTATATTTTCGATAATTAGCATAAGTATCCAATAAAATCATGTTATGCTTCTATCATAGTATAGAATTTAATTATCAACACAATACCATCAAATAAAATTTTAAACCATGAGTTAAAAATAGCTTAAATTTTCGGTAATCTTTCTTTATTGAACATTGGTGTTCAATAAATTTCACGAAAATCATATCATGCTTATATCATACACTAATCATGAGATATCATTTCATAACATACATTAAAATTAAAACACATGCTTATTTTATATATATATTTTCGGTATCATTATTTATATATATCTACTCAATAAATTCTACCAACTTCACAACATGTTTATAATATGCAATAAACATAGAATATTAACTTTAAACACCAACTAAATATTTATAATATGAACTAAATGCTTGGAATTTTTTTATCCTTACACATATATTGTATATGTGTTCAATAAATTCCCAACAGAGCATAATAGATTTATATTATTTCTAAACATCATATTTCATATTATCTTCAACAAATAAAAATCAAATAAATCTGAAAAATATATGTATAACTTTCGGTCCTCACAAGTAAATAGGAGTAGTGTTTCAATAATTTTAAGATTAATATATGATGTTTATATCATATATTAAATACTATACCTTAACTATTTTGCAACAAATAAAATCAAAATAATCCTTAGAATACATATATATGTTTCGGCCCTCCCAAAATAAATACAAGAAATAATTCAAAAATTAACATCTTTATTCTAAATGCTCCTAACACATCAACAAACAACAATATGAACTAACATTCACAAAATCATGTTTTATCTTCTATAAAAAGAATTCTAACAAAAATCAAAAAATACCAAACATACTCCAAAAATTCATAAACTTTAAACACAACCTTAAAATACATTTCTAAGCATATTTCATTCATGGCTTGAGAGTATTTGGTGGCTCAAAAGCCATGAAAATTGAGGGGTCCGAAACTAGGGTTTCAAATGAAAAAAAATTCCACTCCATTAGGATTGAAGAGGATGATGAATACTTGTCACGACCCGACTACTTAATTAAATGATTAACTATGTAATCAGGCTATGATTGGGTTATAATAAGAACGTATTAAATTCCAAGAATAAAAATGGTTTAACTAACTAATTGACAACCAACCAGAAAGATCCAAAGTTAACATTTAAAGTTTCCATATACAACTTCAACATACAAAAGAGTTTAGCATAAGTCAACATCAAAATCATACGAGTTTGACAACGGAAGGATGGATGAACGTCATGTGTGAAGACATGACATTCAGGGTGTAATTATATTTACAACAAAAGGACCCTAACTCAGCTTCCTCTTCCATCGCCATCTCCAAGCTCAAATGCATATTCAGAAAACAAATGTAGGGCGTGAGTACCAACAAATACTCAGTGGGTTATCGCCGAAAATTTAAACTTTAATGACTTACCGAACTTACTCAACGCAAGAGTTTAAAGTAATGAATGCCTGAATTGATTTCCATTAATAATAAGCTTTATTTAACTGTAACAATGCAATCTCATGTAATATTATGCTATGCCAGTATTATCTTCTTGTGTTGGCCCCGAAGGTTACCAATCACAGTCCTGCCCTATCTACGTTCTTCGGTAATGAGAAGTAGGCCTCCTTCTCAATACCCTGATCGGTCTACACAACTATAAACTTCCCGGTCATTAACATAATTCTTCCGTAGATAGGTAACATGATCTTATGCTCAACAAGTAACATGATCTTAAGCTCAACAAATAACATGATATTATGCTCACCAAGTAACATGATCTTATTTCCAACATATCGAAAGTTAATCTTTCACCATAATATGCAAGATATAAATGAAACATTCAATATTATGCACATGTTAGCGAAAAGAAAACCGACATGGAATGTCGTCACTCTATGAGTTCCTCCTTCTCCTCCTTTAGAACTCCCTTGTCTTTACTTGATCCTTGTAAATAAAATAATTATCGAACTTAGAAAACATTCTTATTCACTTGAACATATTACATCTTATTCTTAGTTTTACCAAATTCTAAGATTTAAGTTAGGCTATTGCATCCCTTAATAACTTATGTCCTTAGTAAACTTTAATTTTAGTAAGTTACATAACATGCCATAATCAAAGGAATTTAAGTAACTTATACTTAGTTTCATCAATGTATAACATTTTAAATCTTAACTTAAGGCAATCAAGTAAACAAATCTCACTTATATACTTTTCATAAGTTTACTAGTTTAATTCTCAAAACATCTTATTAATATACCAATTCTAACAAAATTTCGGCAGAGTAAATTTTATAAAATGAGTCGCCATTTCATTCCCAATTCAACCAAACTCATCCTAAGTATCCCAAATCATCACCATATGTCAAAATATACACTTAACAACTCAAAACAAGTTCAAACTAATCCATTTACACCATATTCATAACATGCCCTTCAACCACATCATTATGTAAATAAATGAACTTTTCAATCTACAATTCATTTAATTTCAATCAATTCATATATATGCTTATCCATCATCAATGATTACCAATCTATAATCAATTTAAATCCGAATCAAACTCATCCTATAATTCTAGCAACCTAGCATAAACTTTAATATTTTAACTTTCAATATTTAAGTCCATAAAATCCCATAAATTCAACTTAAGCATTATTTATATCCTAGGTCTCAAAAATCATATGAAATACATCAAATAAAATCAAGAACTCAAAGATCATCCAACCTCATTATATTCAAAAATGAGGGAATATATATACATTCAATTTATTCCAATTTCTTTTACTTAATCATGTTTATTTCCACTTAATTACACATATCTAAACTCAATTTAATCAAATAATAACAAATAATTAACATGCAAAATTAGGGTTTATACATACTTACTTGATTTCACTAACTTCATGAATTTTAATAATTTAAATCATAGATTCTGATATTTAAGCATCATAAGCATAAAGAAATCAATAAACATAACAAAAATTAAACAATTCAACCTTAATCCACAACATGAAATTTTTGAAAAACCTAGCATGTGAGAACATCATGTTCTTCAAATTTAACCACAAAAACTTGGATTAAATAAGGTATTTACCTTCTTCGGAGTGATTTCCACTTAATTAAACACTTAAATTTTGTATTAAAAGTGAAGAAAAATTTTGTGTGTGTAGTGTGTGTGTTCGGCCAAGAGGGAGAAAGAGAGAGCTTGAAGATGATCTTAAATGAATATTGTTCTAGAAGTTGTATATATATATAGCTTTATTCATTTATTTATTTATTTTCTTTTTATTTCTCACTATTTTCGAAAATTATATAAATTATTCTCAAAAATTACTAATCTTGGACATTAATATTCTTTAATAGTAAAAACTAAATTTTTTCATTAATATAAAGATCCAAAATAATTAAATCCATTATTTGAATGCAAACCATATAAATATAGATTTAACCCTTTCATATACAAATAATCAAATAATTATTATATTTATTCATAAATTTCAAAATTATAAAATAATTTAATCACTAGATATTTATAAAATAAAATTATTTAAACCATTTAATAGCTTAAACATTATTTCATTTTATTTTATAAATAAATCTCACATAAACAATAATTAATACAATTTCTTTAGAACATTTTCTATTTATTTTAAATTTTCATCCAAACACACAATAATAACCATATATCTCCTATTTTATCATAATAAAACTTGTTTCTAAATAATATCTACTTCTTCTAAATTCTATTTCTTCGATTAGCAATTAATCGAATTTCTATCGCTTTCTAATTTATTATGCACTTCTTTATCAATTCTTAAGGATGCAATGCCTTTAAGCCCCTAATTATTAATTAATTAAGCTCTAATTAGGACTATAAGATTTTTGGGTTACTACAAAACCACCTTTTTATGGTCTTAGAAACTTATTTTGAGGGTTAGAATGGGTTGAAATAAAGGATTAAAGCTTAAGGTATGTGAAGAATAAAGAGAGAAAAGTGTTCTACAAGAGATAGAGAGAACGCACGATTTTGAATCTGAATGGGAGCTGTTGGGAAGCCTATATGGGCTGTCCATTGTGGTAGTTTGAAGAAGACTAGTCAAAGTTACCCGATTCGATATGTTAATACCGATTCTTTAAGTTTTATCGCGTTTTCGATTGATTTCTCAGAACCTTAAGATTTTATTTTATTAAATAGCCTTAAAAATATTTATTTTATAGTTTACAATAATTTTATGAAGTTCGGCTTGCATCCGGTAAGTCAATTCTGAATTATCGCGAAAAAACGGCGTCCGACGATTAAATTATGTTCATTTGAAATTTTATCGAATTCTTGAACTTTCATAATTAATTTGAGTCTTATAAATAATTTCTTATTAATTTAGACCCTTGTTTTGACTTTTGGTTTGTTCGGATCAGTTTAGACTTTTTTCGATATATATACCCTGCCTTCGGTTAAGTTCTTCATGAATTTTGTTCAGGAATTGATTCTTATAAATTCTAAATTCATAATAATTTATTACTTCATGATTTTGATTGTTCTCATTAATTTCAATGATTAGCATGGGCTAGAATTTGATCCGGCTCGTGAATAGTAATTTTGAGACTGACGGGGCAAGTATGCCCGAAAATTCTAATTCTTTGGCTTCTCACATGTTTTCATGAGAAAATTCTAGAAACGCAATCCTTTTGTTGAGATTCATTCTAGATCTTTCATTCTATATTCAAGCTATTCTGAAAACCCTAATCCGGTTCGACTAATCACTAGTTTTTATTTCTCTAGTTTTCGATCTCCAAATCGATTCTAATTCATTTCATTGATCACCTTAAACATATTTAAGGTCCTAGCACCATAAACAATTGGTTTAATCATCACTAATAAAAGTTTTAAATTTTTCGGATTATTACATAACCATCCCCCTTAAAAATAATTTCGTCCCAAAATTTGCTAACCTTGGAAAAGATCTAGTTATTTCTCTTTCATAGATGATTCTAGTTCCCAGGTTGCTTCTTCTTGTCCATGGTGTCTCCATAGAACTTTTACTAATGGTATCTCTTTGTTACTTAGCTTTGGGATACGTCTGTCCAAAATTTCTGTTGGCAATTCTACATAACTCATATTTTCATCGAGGACAATATCTGTCGGAGGTATTACATGGCTGGGGTCATGTATGTACTTCCTGAGTTGTGAAACATGGAATACATTGTGCACGTTCCCAAAGCTTGGCGGCAATGCCAGTCTGTAAGCTGCTGGTCCTATCATTTCCAAAATTTTATAGGGTCCTATGAAACGTAGTCGCAGCTTCCCTTTGATTCCGAATCTCACGATTCCTTTAGATGGGGAGATCTTTAAGAAAACTTTGTCTCCCACTTCAAAATGTAATTCTGTGCCACGTTTGTCGGCATACGACTTCTGTCGGTCTTGGGCCTCCTTCATTCGTTGGCGGATCTGTCTCACAATCTCAATCATCTCTCCCATAGAGTCGAGGTCCTAATACTCTTCTTTCTCCCACTTCATCCCAGTAAAGTGGTGATCGATATATCTTTCCATACAGAGCTTCGTACGGGTTCATTCCAATAGTTGCTTGGTAGCTGTTGTTGTAGGCGAATTCGACAAGTGTTAATACTTGTTCCCAACTTTCTTCTCTATCCAGGACAACAGTCCTCAACATGTCTTAAAGCGTTTGAATGGACCACTCATATTATCTGTCCGTTTGTGGGTGGAACGTGGTATTGAAATGTAGTCGAGTTCCTAATTCCTTTTGCAAGCTCGTCCAGAATCTGGATGTGAATTTTGAATCTCTATCAGGCTTAATAATCTTCGTAACTCCATGTAAATGTACGACTTCTCGAATGTACAACTATGCTAATCTGTCTGATCCATGTGTTATCGGGATCGGTAGGAAATGTACGCTCTTGATCAAACGATCAATTATGACCCAAATAGCGGTATTTCCTCTTTGTGATTTGGGTAGCTCGATAGCAAAGTCCATGGATATATCGTCCTATTTGCATTCCGGTATGTCTAGCGGTTGTAAGGTTCCATACGGTCGCTGGTGGAGTGCTTTCACTTGTTGACACGTCAAACAACGTTCTACGAATGAAGCTACATCTCGCTTCATTCCATCCCACCAAAATATCTCTCCTTGAGATCTTGGTACATTTTGGTGCTTCTGGTATGTGGTGTAAGAAGTCTCATGGGATTTTTTCAAAATCTCTTTTAAGCTCTTCATCTTCTGGAATACACACTCTCCCATCATATAGAAAAACCTCATATGTTGCTTCTGTGAAATTCTTGTGGTCATTGTTATTGATCTTGGCTCGTACTTCTTCCAGCTTTTACTCTTCCTCTAGGCTTCTAAGATTCGGGCTCTTAAGTCCGGGATTGCAATCAACGTTGCAATACAGCCTTCTATCGTCTTAAATGGGTCTATAACTTCGACGTTCATCCTCTGAAATTCCCTTATAAGCATCTCTTCATTACTTAGGAGACAAACTAGAGTGGGATTTGTGACTCAAAGCATCGGCTACAACATTAGCCTTGCCTAGGTGATAATGGATACCCCAGTCGTAATCTTTGACCAATTCTAACCATCTACGTTGCCTCATGTTAAGATCTTTCTATTCAAAGAAATACTTCAGGCTTTTATGGTCAGTGTAGATCTCACATCTAACTCCATAGAGATGGTGTCCCCAAATCTTTAAGGCATGCACGTCTGCTGCTAATTCCAGGTCGTGTGTAGGATAGTTCCAACTCATGTGGGCGTAATTTCCTTGAAGCATAAGAAATAACTTTACCTTCTTGCATCAGAACACATCCTAATCCATTCTTCGAAGCGTCCGTGTAGATTGTGTACTCCTTATCTGCTTGGTACTGCGAGTACAGGTGCTGTCGTGAGCAACTCCTTCAATCTCTGGAAACTAACCTCACACTCGACGGTCCAAGTGTACTTGATTCTTTTTTCTTAACAATTGGGTCATGGGTCGGTGTTTGGTATGAATTTGTGCTTATTCTTTGTATTATTTTACATGTCATTTTCAGTAGTTTGTCTTATTTATGCCGTTTTTTTTATTAGTATTTATCGATTCGGACTTATATGATTTGTTTCGATATTTTGTAGAAAAACGACATTAGATATGATGAAATGGATCTGTCAAGAGTTAAGTATGTCGAAGAGTATCTCGATAGGAGTTCGTAGGCCACTACAACAAAATAGACTTATTGCGACATACACACATGCGACATTACATGTATGTGCCGTAAAATTACCACACTTATGCTTCTAGTGTCACATATTTATGTCATTTGTGCGTCATTTAAATATTATGTCGTAGTTTAGTGACAAAAATGCAACACTCGTTTTGATGTCTCAAAATTGCGATAATTTATCTACGACATCTCAATAAAATGTCATAATTATATCAAATATTTAGAATACTGTTGCATCTAGTGTTGTATATATACGTCAATTGTGTGTTATCTACATATTCTGTCATAATTTAGTGACACATATGCGACACTCATTTTGATGTCTTAAAATTACGACAATTTATTTGCAATACCTCAGTAAAATGTCATAATTATATCACATATTTAGAATATTGTTGCATTCAATGTTGGTTATATGTCATCTATTTATTGTGTCATAGTTTAGTGATACATATGCGACGCGACACTCATTTTTATGTCTTAAAATTTGCTATAGTTTAATTATTCATTCAAAATATTTAAATAATCAAATATAAGCTATTATAATATGGTATACACATTCAATAAAAATCCAAAGGTTACAAATAAATAAATAAATAAATAATCATAATCATAATAATAATAACAATAATAATAATAATTTAACACAAGAAATTATGTCAGTTTGTATTATTAGTTTAATATACAATATATTTATCACAAAAAAGAAAAATGTGACATTAACCATGTGACGCCTGGGGTAGAAGTACGGAGTGATCGTCGGTGCGGAGGCATGGACAAGGAGCGGCTCCGAGTAAGACTTCAAAGCGGAGGGGTACATGAATGAATCGAAACACACCGGAATGAGAGGGATTTCAAGAATATGTAGGTATGAGACGCATATTTGAGGAGAGCTTAAAGGATTTGATATGTGCTACTCATACCAACAAGATGCATCTTCTTTTGGAGTCCATCTTATAAAAACTCTAAAGTTAAACGTGTTTGGCTTGGAGCAATTTTAGGATGGGTGACCCCTGTGAAGTTTTCTCAGGGAGTGTGTGAGTGAGTACAAAGCACACTGAAAAGAATCGTGTTGGTCCGTTAGGTCAGCCATCAATCCGGAAGCCGGGTCGTTACAAACCATCTAATTAAAATGTGTTGTAAAGAAATAAGCAATAAAATTGTTTACATTTATGTATCATGTAATGTGACATAAACTAACATATGCCACTTTCACGGATGATGCGTAATATGTCGTAAATTTCAGACAACAATTAATTTAGTGATGCACAAAATGATGTATATGTTGAAACATTAATGGAAACAATGTCATAAAAATTATACTACAATTGATAATAATGTCACAAGCTAGTGTCGCAAATTAGGATGCATCAATTCGACTAATTTCATTAAATATGACGCAAACTAACATGCATCACTAGAACTAAAGTCACGTAATATGTCGTGAATTTTATACGACAATTAGGTTAGCAATGCACAAAGTGTCGTATATGTTGCGACATAAATATAAAAAAGTGTCGTAAAAATGGTACACGACCTTTTGCTACACAATATAAAGTGACGCAAAAAATGTCTCAAGTTAGTTTTTACGACATTAAAATAAATGTTAACGACACATTTTTCATGTCACAAAAAGTCAACTTTCTTGTAGTGGGCGCAAACGGATTGCAATTTAGAGTTCAGACGAGGGAGAACCGAGCGAATCGTCAAAGTCGCACACGTGTGCCCCGACGCCCGTCGAGTCCGGCACCGCATCCCGTCGCACGCCGCTCATCCATCTGACACTCCAGCCCAGCCTTGCGGTAATATCCCGCAGTTTTAACGCTTAATTACGATAATATAAATCGTAATTGGGTTTTAACCTCGATAATTAAAATCTTAATTAGTCGATGCTCGACTTTGACTAAGCATAATATGATGAGTTCTATGTGATGTTCACTTATACTTAGTGAATTAAGCGATATAGCTTATGTTATTCCTTGAACTTAATGTTCTAACGTCGGGATAAATTCGACGATTCGTCTTACAAGTATTATTAGCGATTAAGCTTAATTTGAAATTCCTATTATTATAGGAATAAATAAGGTTGTTACAACTTTATTTTAAGCGTTTTAGAGATGATTAGCCTATGAAGAATTTTGAGGCGTTTCAAACATCGGCTTTTAGAGATGAGTCGATAACTCATCAAATGATCACGGAATTATAAAATTCAAATTCTATGATTATTTTATGATATAAAACATTATTTATCACCAAAATAATGCTATAGAATTATGTAATCAAGCGTATCAAATACTTAGGGTTTGAAAACCCTAATTTTTAAAATTAGGGTTTTGGGTTCTAAAAAAGTGTTTTAAATATTTTCTATAATTAAATTCATCATCTATGATTATTATATGACATATAACTATGTGTTAGTTATTTATTACAAGAAAATAAAATATATAGCATTATTGCTATGTATGACTCTCGAAAATTTCATAGTGTGAGAGATTGGATTTAATTCTTATCCAATTGATAATGTTATGTTATAATTATATTAATATGATATTTTTATGGATAATATGAGCTATATTACAAGTTGCACAAGTGGGAGAACACTTGCATTAAAAGTGGCAAAAATTTGCATAATTTTATGTGAATAAATTAATAAATATCATGCTATAATTAATGGGATGGTATGAGTTGTATCTTATCCTATCTTAGGTGTAAAGTAGTAGTAGTTAACAAGTTGAATAAGTAACTCTAGCTTTTGTTGTGTAATAGGC
Organism: Salvia rosmarinus; assembly: GCA_036937905.1. Lineage (NCBI taxonomy): Eukaryota > Viridiplantae > Streptophyta > Magnoliopsida > Lamiales > Lamiaceae > Salvia > Salvia rosmarinus. The sequence continues at coordinate 77,055 of JAODLM010000095.1, forward strand.
GAAATTGTTGACCATAATGTGAACAAATGTGAAACTAATTAAAAGCATAGTGTAAATTGTTGACTTTTCAAATGTGATCATATTATATAATAATAGTATAGTATAGAATATGAAAAAAATATTATCCTAAGGCCCAAGACATGGCGAAAATTATATAAATATATATATATAGTCTAAAGTAGTTAATTGTTACGTAAGTATTAAAAGTAATGTACATGTTTTAGGTGATAATATAATATATAATGATTATCAAAGTATAATTAATATATATAATTATCAAAACAATCAAAAGCTATCCTTTGAGGAATTAAAGTGCCGTGCACTTTTGTAAACAAAAGAAAGAAAGATTTTCTTCTTTCTTTAAAAATGATAAGTATGATTCAATGTACCAATTAAGAGATAAGATATGGTATCATTAAGATAAGATATGATAAGGATAAAGATAAGATTTTGTCCAAGTGGATTAGTTGATATTTTATGTGTAATAATTACACAACAAGTGGATTAAGCTTATAAATATAAGATCAAAGCCTCATTCATTCATTTTGAGACCCCCAAATCACCGAAAATTGTAGAAAAAAAAAGGGAGAGCATCCTTCAATTTCAATCCCAAATTTAGTTCAAATAAACCTTCGCCGATTAAATCGACTCCGATTAAAAGGTTAGAAATCTTACGAACTACGTATACATGCTAGAATTTTCGATTTTCCTCCGTTAGAATTTATGTTATAAGCTTAGTTTGTTCATGTGATTTTCGAAAATTATGTAACATATGCTAAGATGTTTAGATATCATGTTTATATGATGTTATTAAGCATGTAGTATAATTATATCACAAAATTAAACATGATATCAAATTCCATATGTTGACCGAAATCATGTAAGTAGGATATGTTGATGATTTTGATTTTAATTGTTGATTTGAGCATGAAATAATAATCTAGGGTATTAAATAAGCTTATATGAATTTATTTAGAATTTTGGAAAACTTTAGTACCTAAGTTCATAAATTTGAAAATTATAATATATGATATGATATTGAGATATAATCCAAATTTAAGTGTTCTCATATCATATTGATGATGTAGATTCATAATATATGGTTGTGTGAATTTATTGGAATTTATAAAAATTATTTTGACCTAAGTCAAAAATTTTGAAAGTGACTTAGGTAAATTTTATTCAATAGTTCATAATAAATAACAATTATGTTATAATAAGGATAGTTAAGGGTGATTAAGTGTTATGTGAATTTATTGGAATTTTGAAAATTGTTTGGTGGATTAATTATAAGAACCGAAAATCATACCCTATGTGTATTAATGTTATAAATTTATTTTATCAAGTATAATTACATAATATGATCTAAAATAATGTTTTAGACATAGTATGATTTTATAGGAATTTTTGGAACAAGAATTGTACATTAAAATCGAAAATTTCATAAGAAATTGAAAAAGTCAAAATGTTGACTTTGAGTTGACTAAAGTCAAAATTGTTGACTAAAGGTTGACTTGGTCAAAATTGTTGACCAAAAACGTTGACCAGGTCGAAGGGCACATAATTCGATGTCGTGATCTATGTGGCGTGATGCGTTTAGTAACAATGTAACTTACGTTACGTAAGTACATTAAAGCGTCATATTATATACTAAAAGGTAGAATATCTCTTATAAATTGAGAAAATTCATAATCGACATTAATTGATTAGGAAGCGTCGAAATAAGTCGGCGTTAGCCTTATCGACGCCAGAGCGTTATAGACTATGTTCGTCTCTCGAACATGATCAACGTACTAAAATAGTTCTTACGTTAAGGTGGGACGTGGACTTGAGCTTTCGACTTAGAAAGGGCGTTATTGAAAAGCTACGTGCCGGTGGGCTTTATTCGAAAACCCTTTATTTATTTTGCCAAATGCAAAGTATTTATTACAAGCTTTCGGTTGAGAAATGATGATTACACGCCCAAAGTGTTTATGTTTTATGTATGATCCTATCGAGTTGTTGGGCAAGCCGACTATGAGAAATTGATATTGGATCTAGCGGAAAGATTATACACAGCTAGGATTGATCTGATATGATGATATTATTATTTGTGGTGATGGTTGGAATGATGATATTATTATTTGTGGTGATGGTTGGAATGATGATAGTGAAAGTTGTTGGTTCGCTACCAACGTATGATGATCTTGATGTGATATCATATTACATGAGAAGCGGTTGGAATGATGATATTGAAAGTTGTTGGTTCGCCACCAGCGTGTGATGATGTTATGTGATGGCGTTTTGTGATGATGTTATGATATTACTATATGAGGCGATATGGATCATACAGACAAAAAATATATCCGGCGGGCGACTTTTGAAAATGAGAAAATGTTTTAGTAAGCACAGGCATTTTCAACTAAAACCCTGTGTCTTACTTATGGGCGGTGTAATTAAAGAAAATGTTTTGGCATGAGCCCACTAAGTGCATTCTTGTACTTAGCCACTGCATATTTGTTTTTAAATGTGCAGGTTGAGCGATTGATGTTGGATGTTGAAGTGTTGGCGGTTGGAGTCTTCGGCGTCGATAAGTATAACTTGATTACATATCGTCATATATGTAATCACATGTCTTTCATTGCAAAGTCTTATAAGTTATGTTTTGAGTTGAACCTTTCGTTAAGAGTCTATTGATTAGGGCCGTATATACGATATATGTGTCACATTAAATGGTATGAAGTTTTGGAAATTTGTCTATCTTATACTTAGCAGTTCCATAATTAGTCCTTGTTCACATTGTTAATCCCGTCATTAGTGCAGTTCGCTAATCCGTACTTTGGAAAGGCGTTACACTTACACTTACACCTCTCGTCCGCCACACCGCACGCAGCGTTCGGCCATTTACCCAGTAGCGTTGCGCTTCGGCCGGACGCCGGCAGCTCCGTCGCCGCTTCGTCCATCACCCGGCGCTCACACCTAGCGCCCGCATCACTCGGTGCTCACGCCTAGCACCCGCACGTCCGGTGCTTTCTATCAGCGTCCGCCTCATCCAGCCTCCGAGCACCCGCTGCACCCCATCTGGCGTTAGGCATCTCCCAGAGCCCAGCGCTCACCCCGCCGCATGTTTTCCCCTCGCGCACACTCTCCCGCTGGGTGCCACCCAGCGCTGACCATCCTCGCGCCTCGGCCACCCAGTGCCCGCCGTTCTTCGAGCGCCCGCTCGCCCATTCCTCACGCTGTCTCACGTTGTCCACGCTCGCTCATCTCCCAGCGCCCGCTGAGCCCATCTTGTACGCTCGTTCACCTTGAGTCGGTGTTCACTCTCAATACAGAATTTTTCTCCAGCTGGTGCTCACTCCAAACCGGCGCTCACCTTCTAGCCAGAACGCCCGTTCAACCTGCACTCAGCGTGATCCGGCGCTCACTCATTTATTATATATATATGTATATATGCGCTTAGGTCAAAAGGACGGGGCTTGTTTTTCACACAGTCGTGACGCTTTTCTTCGGATGATTTTCTTTCGGGATCTTCACGCAGCAGCAAATAGAAACAATATGATAGTATTAATTTCTGCTTTTCTTCCTTTCAATTTATGCAATTCGTTTTCTAATTCATGTTGAATTTCATTCGATCATTTACATGCTTTGCTTTGAGATTGTTGTTGGATTCAAGTTCATAGTTGATATTAGATTATTGGTTTTTACATTGACATTTGATAAGTTTACGTTCTATGTAATTGATAATGTATTTTAATAGTATGTTGAATCGTTCTCCGTTGAATTTCATTGCTTTATGTTCGATGATCTAGTTTAGTTTGTTCTTCGTTTTAGTTTCCTGCATTCGTAATTTCTTAGGTTCTCCACTAGGGATTGATAACCCCTAGTTAGATTGCTTTCTTTCATATATTTTACTTTTTCGCATTAAAATTCTCGTATGATCAAAAACCCCTCTTTGGTATTAGATTGTTTAGGATTTACCGCTTTATGTGTATGACACGAACAATAAGCCATGTTAAGTTTTCCTTGAGAGACGACTTGGGTTAACTTACCATATTATAACACCTTATTCGATTATGAGTCAATTAAGAGAACACTTTTGATTGAAACAATCGGGCTATCATTAAAAATCCTTCGATAAATCTTTGATAATAGCCAGCAAGTCCTAAGAAACTCTGAATTTCATTCGGGTTCTTCGGTGATTCCCATTCTCGAACTATATCGATCTTGGAGGGGTCTATTTTGATTCCCTCTACGGATACGATGTGACCTAAAAATGTCACCTCGTCTAGCCAGAATTCGTACTTGCTAAACCTGGTGAAGAGTTGCTCTTGCATTAATGTTTGTAGCACAGTTCTCAAGTGCTCTTCATGTTCTTGGTTATTCTTGGAATATATTAGGATATCGTCTATGAATACTAAGACAAATTTGTCTAAGTATGGGTGAAATACCGTGTTCATGATATCCATAAATACGGCTGTGGCATTTGTAAGTCCAAATGGCATAACGATGAATTCGTAATGACCATACCTTGTACGGAAAGCCATTTTAGGTACATCCTCAGTCTAATCCTCATATGATGATATCCGGACTTTAAATCTATCTTGAAAGACTTACGCTCCCTTGTCGATCAAGCGGATCGTCGATTCGGTCAAATGATACTTATTCTTAAGAGTTATCTTGTTTAACTCTCGATAGTCTATGCACATTATCAAAGTGCCATCCTTCTTCTTCAGGAAGAGGACATGTGCTCTCCATGGAGACACATCAGGTCTAATGAAACCCAACTCCAAGAGTTCTTGCAGCTGGATCTTCAATTCCTCAAGTTTTTTGGCGCCATCAGGTATGTGGCCTTCGACACAGGGATAGAACCTGGTTCAAGATCGATCGTGAACTTAATCTGTCGATTTGGCGGTAATTCCGGTAGTTCATCTGGAAAAACATCGGGATACTCTCTCACGATCGGAACATCTTCTATCATTCTCTCATTCTAGTCTTCCTCCTGGAGATAGACAAGGTAGGCGTGGTTCTCTGTCTTGTTCAGTAATGTCCTTGCTTGTAACGCGGATATGATAGGGACTCTCCTCCCTATGCTGATCCCATGAAAGTCTGTAGGTTTCTCTCTGGGATGTTGGAAAGAAATTTTTCTTTCATTGCATAGGATAGTCGCATTATGTTCGGTTAACCAATCTAGGATTATATCCACATCTACCATAGGTATGACGTGAAGGTTATCTGTCATGACCTCAAGTGAGCCTAGTCCAAGTTCTAGGTTCGAGCATGTGTGGGTTACCGTTCTTATACCTCCTAATGGTGAAGAAATTATCATGATTTGTTCAGTGCGTTCAGAATCTAGTCTAAGTTCTCTCGATGCTTGACAATAAAGAATCGGCGCCCGATATCAAAAGTAGGATAACGAGCGATTGGAGGTGTTCCCATACACCAAGTTTCCTTGGTTCCTTGGCGGTTCCTACGGTAATTCTCTTTCATGATTGAGGGCGTAGGCCATGGCTTGCGGTGGTGGTTGTTGTTGTTGTTCTTCTTTGTGGTTGTTCTTTGCTATTGTTCTTTTTGTATTTGTCGGTATTGTTATTCTTCTTTGTCGCCATTGCTATTATCATTGTCGCCATGGTTGATACGGTCGTTGAGTCGGCTGGAAGTAATGAACTAGGGGCTGTTGCTGAAACGGTTGAGCCTGGATAGTGCAGACCGGTTGGACTCGGTTAGGCACATTGGGACGGCCATTTCCTCCTTGGCACATCCTTGGACAGTCCCTGGAGTAGTGACTATTTTGGCCACATTTGAAACATCCGTCATTTGTGAACATCTCCTTTGTGACTCCTGTGGCACCTAGGGCATACAGGAAGTTTCATAAACCTCTGGTTTTCCCTGCCAAGCGCGGGTACCATGGTGCGTCCCTTGCCATGGCCTCCTGTCGGCCTGACCGCGTGTGATCCTTGACCTTGGTGGGGTCCTTCCCACTTTCTCTTTCCACGATCCCCTTGGTGATTCGGTGGATGCGTAGCGATAATCCTATCCTCGGGCAAAGCATCCTCAATGTCCAATGCCCTGCTGAGGGCCTCACGGTAAGTCAGATTTCCGTGGCCAGCTAGCGAAACCCTGATTTCATGACGGAGTCCCGTCCAGAACTTTTATGTCCTCTTCTCATCGGTGTCGACCAGCTGAGGTGCATACCCTGACATCTCGCAGAATGCCCTATCGTAGTCCGTGACTGTTGTCTTTCCCTGGCGTTAGTTGTAGAATTCATGTTCTTTTTTTTTTTTTCGGTAGCTCTTAGGAATATACTTCTCGTACACTTCCTCCTTGAACTCATCCCAGGTATATTCTTCCAGTTCCTCTTCAGATAGGGTCTTCATCTTTGCCTCCCACCAGAAGTCAGCGGCACCGATCATTTTGAAGGCCACACATGACAAGCGTTCCTACGAGGTGCAGTGAAGAAAATTGAAGATTCGCTCACGTGGCGAATCCAGAGTTCAGCATCCATGGGATTCCCAATCCCGTTGAAAGTTGGCGGATTCTGTGTGAGGAATAGTTCCTCAATCCGTCTTACCAGTGGTGGTGGTGGTGGAGGGGTGTCCGCTCCCTCAGGTGTTACCTTACGATTTCTTCTTCTCGATGGCATCTTATCCTTCATAAATATACGTAATTAAATATCTTCTTATACTATCCATCAGGGTCAATGTATATATCAATACGATTTGTATATACAATTATGAGCATAAATCTAGCACATCATCGAACACCACATATAACAATATTAAAACAAAAGGCTCTCGGGGGAGCTATCATCATATCACATCAAATGCCTCTACGAGGACTTTCATCAGTGTTTTTAAGCTCTACAAAAGACTAGGTACAGAGTATGATGCTTCAAAAACAAGTATCAGCATCACTTAGTGTACCTAGTCATGGTGCGTACAAAAATCTACATGCTACCGTGGACATCAAAATAAGGGTTCATGTCGGAACGACTCATCGTTTCCGCATGCATAAAAAATATACAAAGGTATATAGATAAAATTACTATTTAGTCCTAAGAACTAGATCCATAATCGCTCGGGGTGTAGACAGGACTCCATAGGTCAGAGTCTGGACCGAAAGTATGGGAACTATCTACTCCCTTAATCTCATCATCAGCTGATAGGTCCTCCCGGGTCTTCCTCTGGATCTTCCTCCGGGTCTTTGTTTGGTATGAATTTGTGCTGATTCTTGGTATTGTTTTGCATGTTGTCTTCATTAGTTTATCCCATTTATGCCGTTAGTTCGATTATTATTTATCGTTTCGGACTTACTTGGTTCGTTTCAATGTTTTACAGAAAATCGGCATTAAATAGGATGAAATGAATCTACCAAGGATCAATTATAATGAAAGCATCGCGATAGGAGTTCATAAGCTAAATCGGATCCTAATTCGGAGTTCGGACGAAGGAGAATGAGGCAATTGTTGAAGTCGCGACGGCCCCGTCGCATGGCCGAGCATCCGCGCGCACACACGCGTCGCCCGCGCACACCGCGGAGCCCGCCAGCGTGCACGCCAGCCGCTGACGCCGGCTCACTCGGCGTCGTTCAAATTTCCCTCGCTCGAAGTGAACGCCGGCTTGCCCCGCACTTCCGCCGTGCGCCCCCGTCGCCTCGCGCGCTGACGCCGGCTCACTCCGCGCGCGTTCCTAATTTTCCTGCGCTCGGAGTGAACGCCGGCTCGCCCGCACCTCGCCCGCGCCCGCCGCGCCTCGCCGCGCTCGCCCGCGCGCACGCCGCGCCGCCTGCAGCGTTCGTTTCAAGCCGGCTCGGTTGCCTTCTTATATATAGGCTATTTTAGGTTATTTTCCGGGGTCCGATTTTTACGTTTCAATATCTGAATTACTCTCGAGTGCGGCAGGAACTGTTCTTCTTCAATTTTCTTGGTTTCGGGCATTAATTCATATCTTGTGATCGGTACTCTATTTTTTTCTGATTCTAGCAACATCGGTTATTTGATTTACATATTCTAGCAATAACAATGTGTAATTTTGGATTTGGATTGAAAGTAATTGATCAACTATTTGTTCCATTGTTCTTGATCATTCGTTTACATATTGATTAGATTACGCTTCGTTTAATCCTGTCTTGTTAGGTTCTTGATTAGTTCTTGTTTCCCGCTTTAATAATCTGAATTCTATGCAGTGGTGTTGAACCTTAATTTCATGATTAATCGTTCTTTGTTGAATTTCATCGTTTCTTGTTTGGAGATCCGAGTTAATTGCTTTTGATTTGTTTCTGTTCCGGTGTTTAGTAGTTAATCATCTAGGGTTTGTGACCTCTAGTTTAGATCTATTGCTTTCGTAGTTTAGCTGGGATTGACAACCACAGCTTAGGTTTCTTTGTTTAATTCTCGTGTTTGATTCTCGTATGTTTCAAAACCCATATTGGTATTAGAGTGTTTAGGATTTAATCGTTTACGTGAGCAACACGAACATTAGGCCTGTTAAGTTTTCCTGAGAGGCGAATAGGGTTAGCTTTCCCTACTATAACACCTAAATGCGATTGCGAGTCGATTGAAAGTATACTTTTGGTTGAACAGTCTTCCTCTGGATTCTCCTCGGGATCCTCATCCTCAGCATCGAGTGAGGGACCCATAGGCTCTCGGATTCTCACAACACCAGCTTCTTCCATAGCAGCCAGGTCTCGATGGATTCCGGCCATGACCTCCTCAAAAGCAGTGGTTGGGAACAGAGCAGCAGCCAGACCGGCACAGGCTCCTCTCACGGTGCCTGCAGCTAGGCCACGTGAATCCTCAATCTCCAAAGAACCGTGGTACAAATGTGTATGCCTGCAGCTAGGCCACGTGAATCCTCAATCTCCACATAACCGTGGTACAAATGTGTACGCGGGGGTGGCGGTTGTTGGACTGGGGAAAAGCCGGCAGGTAGAGGTGGGTGCTGGCATGGCATGATCGGCAGCGATGGTCTGGGCGGGCAATGATGGGGGTGGAATGATGTAGATATTTCAAATGGATTTTCTTGTGACTTTTATTATCATGTACATATAATATTTCCAAGTTTCTAACTACGTTTGCCAAAATTGTTTTAATTTTATTAAATGGTGATAAATCATCTACGTCGGTATGAAAGATTTAGAAAGCGATAAAGAACACGGGAGTTTTAACGTGGTTCGATCAAGAGGAAGATCTACGTCCACGGAGGTGATGGTCCTCAAGATGTTCACTATAATCGTATTCTGATGAGTATCTCAAAGAGCTCTAGTATTGATGAATTTGCTAACCCTTTACCTTCAATCTAACTCCTATTTATACATAAGCGTAAACCTTGTCACGAATCCCTTGATTGGCGGGCTCACGATCCTCCTATAACTGACCATGATCTCACCATAATTGCCCATGATTTCCACCGTTACCCCATTATCGTGTCCTTGACTCCGCTTTAATTAGGGTTTGGGGTCGTGATTCGGGCGTGAAGAGTAGGCGACATTAGGTTAGGCCCGGCTCGTTTGGGCTGCTAGTGGGCACGAGAGGTTGGGCCATATCCATCATAGCCCCCGAAAAGTCAAGGAATAGCCTTGCCGGGTGAGCGGAGAATGTGCTTTCCGAGGCGGGATGTTGTTGGCTGAAGTTTTCGTTGAAGGTTCTTGTCTCTTCGCACAAGGAAGCCGAATTATGACACGGATCTTTGTATAGGTTACACCAAGGTGCAGTGCAGGCGGCTTCGCTCTTATGGAGGGACGTCGAGGTCGAATCGAAGGAGAATCTCTTGTAAGGCGTTGTTCGTTGTGAGGGCGAGGTCCGATTTGGGTGGTGTTTCTTGAAGGAAAGGCGAGTGCGACACGTATGGCTCCTGCCTTTTGGAGGACGTCGAGGTCCGACACGAAAGACTTCGCCGATGCGGCGGAGGACATGGGCGTGAGTCAGATGTCCGAGCTCAATGTAATCATTACGTGATCGGTGGCGGTCTGCCTTCCATAGAGTACGTCATACGCGCCAGCGGTAGTTGGGCGCTTCGAACAGCGTGCGCGCATCGATTACACATCCAATCGTAGATAGCACATGTGATAAGCAAACGGCAGATTTTAGGCGCCATTTTCCTATAAATAGGTCCAAATGAGGCAACTGTTCACTTTCTTCTTCGACGCTTTATTCGAGAGCATACTTGTAGAAATTCCCAATTCCTCTTTCAAATTTTTTTTGAAGAAGTGGATATCTCGCTCGAAAAAAGTAAGTATGTACTCTTCATCTTCTCATTCCTCTTCTCGCTCGATAATTTTGGTTGGTTTCGGGTTACGCCGCCTGATTCGATGTGAGGATTATATATGCCACAATCGCTTGAGTAAATCTATGGGACTTAGTTCTGTGGTTTCACCGTGTCGTCGGTATGGGATGGCATCGAATTGCGGCGAGATCAACTTTAACGACAGAGGAGCTCTTGGAGATTATGGAGAAATACCACATTCCGGAGGATGCATGGTGGTGCTCACGAAACCCAATGATAGGCGATGGCCCTAGGAGGGTTTATTACCATTTTGTAGATAGTTTAATAGCTGGGCTTGGGTTTTGCCCTATTTTCCTTAGCCTTCAAGAGTATTTTCGGATCCCCATATGCCAAGTGACCTCGAATTCTATTAGGTCGGTTGTTGGGCTAAGGTTGGCTGTTATAGGCGTAGGAGTTTTCTTTTGAAGTTTTGATCGTTTTAGCATCAAGTCTATAGGGGTGTATTATCTATCACCGCTTTGAAGTTTAAGATAGCGTCCCCCGAAGGTATCTCACGGCAAAATAGATATTTCTTCTGCGGGTTGAGGGTATCCGAGGTATGAGTGGGGCCTCGATGCGATGAAGGACGTGAAAATCCACAGGCCCTATGGAGAAGATGTTGAGCGATATGGGTGAGATCCTATCGATCAATTATACCGAGGATGACTTGAACAATCTTCATTTGAGTGTTTATAGGTCGAAGCTCGATGTCGAGTCCGATTTGGGTGAGGGCAACCTTCTTATCTTTATCCTTCCCGTCGATTTCGTTGTGCTAACGAAATTCTCATTCTGTCTGATGAATTGACCACAGCGGAGAAGTCGATATAGCGAGCTCGCCGCGCCTGCACTATCTCGAGCGAAGGGGCGGTGAGGAAGAAAGGCGGCGTAGGCGAGTCCACCGGCAACCCGTGGTGGTGGTGGACGCGAGGACTCTTGACCGCCCTCGAGGCGACCTCGAGCTTGACAGCCGGAGATCGAGGTTCATGGCGATCCTTGCCCCAGTGCCGGCCCGGCCTCCTTTATCCTTCCCAAAGGTATAAGTCGCTACTCTTCTTCTTTGTAACTTTGTCGTTACGTGTTGCTAATTATTTTATATTCGGGATGCGGCCTCGGTGGCGGGTGAGATGCACCGCATGGCGGTTTTGTTCTTGAGGCGCCCGCAATACGAGGCCATGGAGAAAGCGGCATTGCGGAAGCTCGAGGGCCAGGCTTGAATCCATGTTGGACGTTGCCAGGCGGGCCGAACTTGCAAAGGCGAATGCCGAGTTGCAAAGCGGCCGAGGCGCATAGAAGAAGGGCCAGGACCTACAGTGGCCCGTGCCAGTGGAGAGCGCTGGGAGGAGGCCGCCGAGGCGGAGAAGAAAGGCGGCCGCAGACAAGAGCCTTCTTGGCCGGCGAGGACCTATCTTGAGGGCCTCGCCAACAGGCTTATCAGTCGGAGAGTTTTCCTCCTTCATCTCCGAGGGGCAGCGGTGTGATGAGGCCGCGGTGATATCAGCCCACCGAGAAACCGGTAGAGAGACCGATTTTGATAAGGCCCAAGACGGTTTGGTTGAGGTCGCACCTCCGGGAGGTATACATGAATTATGCCCGCATAATCGCCGGGCGACCTCGCTTCCCGTCTTTGGATGCCTGGCATCTTCTCGCCTCTCACGACGGCGGAGGCAGAATCTCGATCTGAGGAAGATGAAGACATGGAGCTTCAAGCCACTCCTTTGAGGCGAGAGCCGGCCGAGGGCGGGACCGAGTTTCGGACGTCGTCCCTTCCGGAGATCGGCCCTTGGAGGAAGCGGCGGGTGGTGCGGCGGTGGCGCAGCTAGGATGTCGGTGGCCGCCGCAATGAGCACGAGTCGGTGGACCCGATGTAATAGGTCGATTTGCGGGATCAATAGGATCTGTGTTGTACAAACTTCTATTTTGAGTAATAGACACATCTTCTTAAAATGCCTTTGTGTTGTTTATTTCTAGCACTTCACGTCTCAATAGCGGACTTGATCATGAGTTACTAACAAAGTCGAAAGAAGTCAGGTGCTTTGGTCGAGAAGGATGAAGAGGTGACGCCTTTGGAGGAGTCGATGCCGGTGACTCGAGTTACCGCCGACATGGATGTCATTCGGCATCGCCACCGAACCGAAAGCGAAGTTGCATGAGGTCGATCATGCAGTGGTCCGCCTCGCTTCGAGAATGAGGCGTTAAAGTTAAGGATTACACAACTTCGAAGTCCGGGGGTTGCTCTGCGAGGATGTGATCGAGGGCGATCGATGCAATGCGAGGCGGCTCGGTGACGCAGCGAGAGGCTGCTCGGATCTCGGAAGAGCATGCAGTATGAGAAGGTAATCCCCGGACTGGTGGAGCTACCATATCTGGCCGACGATCGAGTTCGAGCTTGTTGGCGGAGGGCATGGTCGCGAGGATGAGGAGGAGCAAATAGCAAGAAGTTTAAAGACCGCCCGACTCTATCCACGAAATACATGCGGACGTGCGAGATCGTTCGCGAAACGCATGCCCCAGCCCCAGCGGCTGAGTCTAGTCTGGCGCCGTGGTCCAATAACCAAGAGCACGAAGAGGAGGTGGCTACCGATCACGCCCGAAGTGCTCGTCTAATGGGTCCACGAAGAGGGCGCTTGAGGGCGGTGCTCGGCGGTCGGGAGGCGGCGGCGTGCGGTCGGTGGTCGATGTGGAAGGCGGCGAGTTCGGGGACGAGGCATGGTTCGGCGCGGCGTCGGGGCTCACGGGTCGAGGTGTGGCCTCGGATGCGGGATCGCGTCCCGGGCGGAATCACGCCTGGCGTCGGGTCGAGGCGCACCGGAGGCGGCCGAGGTGGTGCCGTCCTCATAGATTGGGTGGAGGGCACCGAGTTCATTCCGGTATTCATCGCCGGCAGGGGATTTTGTTGAACTATCTCGGCTTTGGTGAGTCTCGGCTGAGCCGGAAGCGAATGAGTTTGTATATAGCGCGGACATTGTATGTAGGTATAAATGTATTTAGACTCATTCCGAAGTGTCGTTCTTCTCTTGAGAGGTACAAACATAGCTTAGGACTTCGTTTGGTGGTAAATGTATTTATCTTGTATACATGCATAATTTGGTGAGATCGATACGGATGTCTTTTACATGTAGATTTTTCAATTTAATGAGTAATGCGTATGCGTGTATGAGACTTCAAATTAATGAGTAGTCTGTGCGTTGCCGAGACGTTCAATTTAATGAGTAATCTACTGGTGCTGTGTGGCGCTAGTGAGTACCACTTAGTGGGTTATTCATCTTCGTGAGGCGTCCCGCCGTGAAGGTTTAAATGCGATATATCGAATAGATGTTCACATATAAATAAAATGGAATACTCATTAGAAAAATAAATATTTTATTCAACAAGTATATAACATCGCACTTGACAAAGCAAGTAAGGAGACTAACATAAGGTTGATGCGAAATCGAAGCTATGTAAAGTACCTCGTAAATGAGAAATATGCCGGGTTCGGGGATAAGCGCACCGGATAGGTGAGATAGTTTGTAGGCCCTGCCGAGGTCCTCGTGAGCAGCGGTATGGGCCTTCATGTCGGATCAACTTGTTAAGGCGTTCGGCTCTGCTGGCTTCATTATTTCGTGGGGCGAGTCGCCTACTTGCGGTCGGAGGCTTTGACCCTTTTGTTGTAATACCGTGCGACTGGCCGCTTGTACTGGGCTTGGTTTATGAAGGCGAGTTCGCGTTTTTCTTCGAGAGCATCAAGGTTGGTCCGCAAGTCGCCCCTCGTTCCCATACGGGTCAAAGTGAAGAGTGCGTGGGCTCGGTGCGCGATTCGGCGGTATAATGACCTCGGTTCCATAGACCAAGCTGAAGGTGTTTCTCGTGCGAAGTCCGAGGTGTCGATTACTGTAGGACGAGAGGACTTGGGGAAGGTTTTGATCAATCGCCTGCTGCTCGGTCTAGCCTCTTCTTTAATCCTTGTATAATCGTGCGGTTCGTCGCGCCGGTGCGACCATTGGCTTGCGGGTGCGGACGAGGTGACGTTGATCGATCTGGAGCTCTTTGCTGCTCCTTGAAATTTTGTCGACGAATTGGGTGCCGTTGTCGAGACGAGAATGCGGTATCTTGAAGCGCGACTATATACTTCCACGAAGGTTTGAATCCTTTTGCTCGTGAGGTTCGAAGGTGGCTCGACTTCGACCCATTTGTGAAGTAGTCTATGGCTATTTCGACTAAATATCGAGTGACACGGTGCTCGGTCGGCGGACCTACGATGTCGATCCCCATGCATGAAGGCCATGGGCTCTGCGGTACTGCTCGATCGATCGGGGGTAGCTTTTGATCGTGGAGTGAAGGCGGCGCCGGACGCACAGCGAGTTCGGCGAATCTTGAATAAGGGTGGGCGATAATATCCGGACCTCAGCGTCTTCTTTGAAAGAGCCCGTGAGCCGATGTGGTGCCGCGAGATCTCTGTGAATCTCGTTAAACGCGTGGTCGGCTTACGGCCCAAGGCACCTCGGGAGGGGTTGAAGGTAAGACTTCCGATGAGAGAGCCCCATACATAAGATCTTACAGGTTCACCATCGTCTTTTGGCCTCAAGCCGATTACGAGGTAGTGTGCTGACTTCCGGTATGCTTTTAGGGCGTCGTCTAGTTTGGTTCGACCTCACGAGATAACGGACGTGGGCGCCTCAATGCTTCTAGAATGAACTTCCTCTCTTGGCCGGTTGCTGATGTGAAGCCAATTTACTAAGGATGTCGATTTCATTTGTTTTACCTAAATGGGATTTGATTATCTTGAAAGTATACGAATGAGGCCGGCGTCTCTTTTGCCTTCTCAAGTCTTTGCCCATTCGATCCTCCTTAGCCTCGTTATGTGCTGAAGACACGGTTTACCACGACACAGGAATCTCCAAATGCTCTGGACTTTGTCCTTTCGATTCCTTTGCTGGCGGTCACGAGATCGGTGCTTAGTACTCCCATCCGTTGTTGGTGGTGGGAAGGTGTGGGAGGCGTATGTCACTTGCTTGCCTATCACGGGCGAGGAGGAGGATGCCAGCTCTGCTGCCGTCTTGCATGAAGCTATGTCCCACATACATGCCTTGACAACAGCCGGGTGATGCAGGGGAGGTTCACTCCGTGAGGAGGCGGTGAGTGGCCTTGGTAGGCGACCTCGGTGGTTGACCTCGCGGGAAATCTGCAGGCTTGCCACTTTTATGGCCGACACAGGAGAGTATGAGATGTCGTGCTCGCCCATGAGCTCCATGCCAGCTTAGCTGCTCGTCGGATGACTCCGGTTTTGATAAAACATCTTAAAGGTAAGTCCGTTAGTACACAGGACGGAATGAGCTGAAATATGGCGGGCGTCGCTTAGCATTCAGGGCGAGCTACCTTCTCGGTTAGTGTACCTCGTCTCAGGTCCTTTGAGCCGGCTGATGAAGTAGATGGGGAGTTCACCGTCCGTCTCATCTCGCCCAATACCCGCATTGATTGCCTCGTCGGGTGGCGAGATATAACGATAGAGTTTCACCTTGCTTTAGGGGCGGATGAGTGTCGGCGGTCGGCGAGATATTCGGCCGGTGCGTGAAGGCGACACAGTGTTCTTCGCCGGTGAAATTGGAGCTCTCCTCGGGATCTTGAAGAGGAAGGCTAACTCTCGGCTCGAGATAGGAATCTCTGCGAGGCGACCGGCGTCAGGTGAGTTTGTGTATTTCACGGATGGTTCTTGGGACTGCATGTCGAACACCATTTCACCTTGGTAGGATTGGCTTCGAGACCTTCTTGAGAAACCGACATCGGAGCCGTCTTGCCCTTCGAATGTGCAACTACGGGATTAAGCTTGAGGTTAGCCGACTGAGGGGGTGAAGAATAGTTTCGAGGTCAGCCAGTGCGTGATTCTCGACTTTTGCTTTTGACTACTATATAAATCGACATAGACCTCAACAATTTCCCCTATGTGATCTTTGAAGATCGCGTCCACCATCCTTTGGTAGGTAACTCAGGCGTTTTCAAACGAAGGCATCTTCGGTGGTAATTTCTAAAGTCGATGTGAGCCATTTGTTTTTAGGGCGTCCTAAAGACTCATCGGGACTTGGTGGTATCCACTTGTATAAATCCGAGGCCCGAAGATCTCATGCCCGCCAATGCCTCCACCTTCTTGTCGATGTCGGGAGGGTATGATCCTTTGGGCGGTGTTTATGAGGTCGGTATAGTGAAACACATCGCCGTCCCTCACGGCTTTGAACTACAGCAGGATTAGCCATCCGGGTTGGGTATTTAACCTCGTCTGAGGATTTTAGCCTCACGGGTTGGGTTACCTCGTCTCTTATGACTGAATTGCGCTCGCGTGACAAAACTTCTCTTCTTCACCCGAGCTGGTTTATGTAGCGGGATCGATGTTGAGGCGATGAGTTATGAGCTGGGGACGAGACCCAGTCATATCAATGGAACCGTGCAAATACATCTCTATATTCCCTTAGAAGCTGCTTGACACATTGTTGGCGAATATTGGTAGAACAGCAGGTGCCAACCTTGACAACTTTGGAAGGGTGGGTAAATCGTATAGTGAAGATTCTCGGTCGGATCATCCCGGGTGGCAACCGGAGGTTACGTAATTGCTAGCACTGAGGCGAGGCCGCGTCTTGGAGTTGAGACTTCGTGAGCATTCTTTAGCTACCGTTTGGTCACCACGAATGCTAACTCACGGGGTGGGTATCTTAATGATGAGGTGGTACAGAGCAGGCGGCCACAGTTGCATCGCGATCTCTTCGAGGATAATGTTGTATGGAGAGGAGCTCGGACCGGGAAAAATTGAATGGCATGGTAACCGACACAGGAGCACGTCCTACGATGTAGGAAGAGGTAATGACACGCCGGGTTGAACCACCTCTTGAGTAAAGCTCACGCGGTGGGAAGGTCGGGGTGTACTAATTCCTCGACATCAAGTTTATCGAGGCAGCTCACGGAATATGATGCTAGCGAGGCTCCGAATATCAATGTAGACCCGATGTACATTCTTGTTGCCCTGCGGCTTGTATAGTAATGGTGTCTGGTGAGGCATGATCTTGGAGTCTTGGGTGGTCTTTGGGCTCGATGTTATCTCTCCGTCCCGAATCATTTTGTTTTCGGCTCCTCGAGGGTCGACCTCGAGCTTCATTTCTAAGTGGCGACCTCGTCGTATAGCTGGAAGTCCGGTTATAGCATAGACACACTTCGTTGCATTGGGACCTTCGTCCTCGTCATCTTCGGTCGGACTGCCGTTGAGGTCGGTCATGATTGTTACCTCCGTTTTCCCTCTGCGCTTTTTATTACTCGGCGGTCGGCCGATGTCTTAATTGTGACTCGCTTCGTGTGAGCTCGTCGATCGTGAAACTCGAGGACTTGCAGATCTTACGTATCATGACCTGGTACCCACAGGTGGTAGTCACAATACTTTCCGTTGACTTTTTTGGATCCTCGCTTTCATGGGAGGTTTTGAAAAGAGCTCGATTGTGAAGCTCAAATATTTCCATACAGTTTGAATAGAGGCTATTCGGCCGAGGGGTTTGGCGAGGTCGGACCTTGATTCTCTGGGCCACTTTTGATTCTTTTGAGCGCGCTTGCACCTCGACCCGATCCTCAGGCTTCCTTGCTTTCGTCCTTTTCGTCCGTCTCTCTCTCTTCTTCCGGTCCGACTCGTCCCCTTTGACAAGTTGTCGACCAAGGTCCAGGCGACCTAATTTGTCTTGGTGCATTGCGGGGTGATCTCTTTATTGAGAGCAAGATTCGGATCCGTTCTTGAATCGTTGATGATGTGAGATCGTTACTCCGTCTATTTTAAGGAGTTCCATGATGAATCTTGAGATGAAATTAGAAATCGTCTCGTCCCGCCCTTGGCGGTTGTAAATAGATCGGATGAAGGTTGTTGGTAGGCATCTTTGGTGAAAGCACCATTTGAGGCGATCCATGAGGGTCTTTGAAGCTATGGATGCTTTGTTACAGTGACGAGTGAACCAACGTCGGCGTTGGAGATCGACACCTCGGGAAGACCTTACATATAAATCTTCCATCCCTTGGTTTGCCATGTTGGTGGTATAGGAAAATAGGAAGTCAGAAGGATCTCCAAGGCCGTCGTGTCACGGTGATATTGAACCCGAATATCGTGGCGTGGAATAATATCGAAGTCTCGCGAAAAGGAGATAATCGTAGTCCGTGTCGGTCGAATCCGAGAACACGTTACCATCCCTCTCCCGGGGGAGAGTGGGGGATCGATAGCGGTGTCATATCTCTTGAGGAGTTACGACTTTTTCCTCCGCTTCTTTCCGCCCGTTCACATGGGTCTCGCGTCGAGTGGAGAAGCTCGCGGAGAAGGCGGCGAATGAACCCGGGTATTGGGCGGTCGTTGTGCCGCGGTGAGCGTTGATTATTTGGGAGGTGAGCGACCTCGATTGCTGTAATCACCCCGGGCACTCTTGAGGGGCCTTCCGTTTTCTCCTCGGTTGAGAAACTGGAATTGATTGAGGTTGGCATTGAGGAACTCGGACCTTTGCTCGACCGAGGACCTCGTGGGGCGGTGAACCTCGCATTCACCGTCTTGGTCGGCGTCTCTTCTTCTTGGTTGGGCGGCGATCACGAGGGTGTATGGGCGTTCTCCATGTAGCCCTCGGTGTGTGACCAGGTGGCGTCCATATCCCACTACCCCGGCGTTGTGTGACCACGATCGTCCTCCTGCTGTTGTTACCGACGCATCGCCCGGCGATGCTAGCGTTTACCGCGTGTCTGGCTATTAGATTGTAGAAAACACAGCTTTTTGTTCAAGAGTTTCCCAGAGGCGGGCGTGATGATAATTACATCTGGTTCGGTATGAAGATTTAGAAAGCGGTAAAGAACACGGGGTTTTAACGTGGTTCGATCGAGAGAAGATCTCGTCCAGAGGTGATGGTCTCAAGATGTTCACTATAATCATTATTGATGGGTATCTCGAGCTACTGATATTGATAATTTGCTAACCCTTTTACCTTGATCTAACTCTATTTATACATAGCGTAAACCTGAATCCTTGATTGGCGGGCTCGATCCTCCTATAATGACCATGATCTCCCGCAATTGCCCATGATTTCCCGTTACCCCATTATCGTGTCCTTGACTCCGCCTTTAATTGGGTTTGGGGGCGTGATTGGGGTAACGGTAGGCGACATTAGGTTGAGGCCCGGCTGGTTTGGACACTGCTAGTGGGCACGAGGTTGAGGCCATATCCTATCAATGACATATATATATATGTCTTGCTGTTAAATTATCACTTAGTAATTTGAAGAATTAAGCGATAACTATTAAGCGATCGATCTTAATTTGGTTAGAATTAAATCGCAATGAACAGGAGAATTAACGTGGTTCGATCTTTAAAATGAATCTCGTTCACGCAGAGAGAGTATATGTGTATTGAGGTGTGGCGATTACAAAGAGTGGCGATCCTTTTTAGGTCTAATCTAGCCTCTTTATACCTGATGATATTGAGTTCGACTCTGTCTGAAGTCTTCTCTTATAAGGTTCTTTTAGATATGCATCTAGGATTCCTTTAGATATCCAAGATCTTCTACGTCTCACTTGCGAGATTTGAGTTGTAGTTGGTTTGAGGTCTTCTTGGGCGAACTTACATAGGCCGAGCTTAATGTGGGGCCTTTATATTGGACCTAATGCTTGGGCTTGTAATTGGGCCGTGTCATCACATGAAAAAGGCGTTAAGTGAGGTCGTGATGAGGGTGGTGCTGACATCGCTTCATGAGCTTATGATCGAGTTCGTTCGCTTGGCTTCCGCTTACGGCGTTATGCAGTGTAATAACAGCCGCTTGCAGGTGTTATGCAGTGTCGCATGTTGTAGCTTCGCCTTGCGGTGTTATGCGAAGTCGTATGTTGTTGGCTTCGCCGCGAGGGTTATGGAAGTCGCATGTTGCTTAACCGCCTTGCGGGCGTTGTCGCAATGTGTTAGCAGCCCTGTGCGGGTTATGCGTAGTGTGCAACGCTTACGGTGTTGTATCTGACGTTTGTGGTGAATGCGTGGCGTTGTGGCGGTCGAACAACGGATGTCTAGCCATGTCGAACACGGATCATCTACGCATTTAATGAGCATTTGATCGCGTCAACGGTTGGGTTCGATAAAGTGCATATTGGGAATAGCTTCCGTGCGGCCTTTTCTCGTATCACTTTATCCGTTTCTACTTTCAAATTCCTCAAACACTCGGATTTTTCGGAGAAAAGAGGTCAACGATCGCCATTATGGATTTCGCGACGTTTGTGCCGTCTTTCGATTCGTGCCCAAAAACCGATGAGTTATTTTAATGGCTTCGTCTTGCTTCATGGGAATCTGGCCATGATGGCGCGTTGTCTCTGATGTCTCGCGGGTGCCACGGTGGCTTTAGAAATCTATAAGTTGATTCTCCCGTCCATATGCGTAGTTCATTCTTCCAGCCATTGGTGATTTTGGTAAAGTTAGTCATTTCCTTCGTGTCAGGATCCTCTGAATTAATGGATCTTGCTGCTGGGTTTACGTCCCCTTTCGTCGGTTGGTGGTCCCGTCAGGAGGATAGGCTACTGCACCCTCGGAGGTTTGTTACAGGTTCTGACGCGCAGGGGCGTCTTCCTTCCTTCCGAGTCATCTAGAACTTGGCAGATGTTGACATCTACCTAACAAATAACGTGAAACTCGCTTTCGGTTGGCCGGCCTTGGCGTCTATCTATCGGCATAATCATCCTTTACCCTAGGATTGATTCTTATGTTTTGAACTTAAATCTAGCTTGGGGTGGTATTACATATCACCCGTCGTGGCTAAAAGTAAGCAAGTCAAAATCTCGGCCGGCAAAGTTCTTCTTTTGCCGATTCGACTCATTTCATACGGAATCTGATAAGCTAGCGGATGTAGCGATTGATGTGATTTGGTGACCTCGGGGAGGCATTACAAGGGCTAGCCTAATTGAGAAGAGTTCTGGGGCGAGCTTCATTGCCGGTGAGCCACTATGATCCTTCTCTTGCGGTGAAGGGTGAGGCCACTCTTCTTTCCATCTCTTGATTGATTTTTGTTTTGTTTTCCTTTGTGCTAACTTGGAATTTATTGTTTCTGGGTGGACTTCCTTAAGGGAAGAAAAGGAAGAGGTCGAGCTACAGTCATGACCTCCACAGCTTGGCGGGCGTGTCAAGGCCCGCCGGAAGGCCGAGAGTCAGCGCCGTCGTTTTCGGAGAAAGCGAACACCTGTAATAAGCTACGCCCCCCATCTAAGCCCGCCTCGTCGAGGAAGCGCGTGGTATCTCACTCTGCGGCGATGATGTTGCGAGATCATGATTACTTTCGGCCCTTGCGTCGATCCTTCCACGGTGTCGTTTGTTATATACCGCTAGATGTCTTGATGTAGTTTGTTGACAGGTGACATCTATACCGAGTGAAGTCGTGATAATGAGAGCTTTTAAAGTGGAATATGGGTGGCCGTCGCTGGTTAACCAGTGGCGGTATTCCGGGGAGTTGGAGGAGAGAAGACCTCCTTACGAAAATATCAGGAGGCGGAAGCAAGGCTCGACGCGAGAGGAGGCCAGGTCATGGCGGGCTGGCAGGCGAAGATGGAAGCGGCCAGGGGAGTGGGGCCGGGTGGCGGTGGCGGTAAGGCCGGCGGTGGCGGGGCCTCTGGAGGAGTGAAGTCGGCTGTTGAAGGTCGGGTTGAGGCTCTCGGCGTCGGGAGACCGAGGTGGCGGCACCGAGAGAGCTTCTCAGCGCAGCTGAGGAGAGGTTGTTCTTGTCGAAGTTTCTCAGTGGTTGGCGACTTGGCGAGGTCATGAACACTTTCGCGTGGTAGCGGCCACTCTCGATGAAGTTGTCGGGGTACCGGTTGGATAAATCCAGTGCGGAGTGCGGTGATGGAGAATGAGGCCTGCTGCGAGGAGCTTATCCGGGTCTTGTGGCGGCTGAGAACACTGTCTTTGGCGAACCTAGGCGTCCTCTCGAGCCTTCTTGTGCAGTCAGTTCGTTCATGCTCGGTGGACCGAGACACTCGATCGAGACCATAATGGCGGTTGGCGAGGGCGGGCGACGGTGGCGGTCATGGAAGAGGCGGTGGCGCGGTGGGTGGCGAGGGAGGCGAAACCACGGAGCTCGGACGGGGCTGGTCAGCAGGAGGCTGGTGGAGGGTGGTTGATCCTCCTCTCTTTTTTTTTTTTTTTGTAAATGTATATGTGCCGACAAGTTCACTGCCTTGAAGACTTTAATAAAACTCTCAATTTTGATGGAATAAATTTTGTCTTTGTTTTGTCTCGGTCTTCTCACAATTTTTGATGTGTATTGGTTGGACAAATTAAAATTTTGACTCGGGCTCTCGAATCTAAAGAGGTGAAGTCGGCGTTGAAGGCAGAACTTGGCCATTGTGCGGGGAGGGCGATCGACTCGGGGCTTCTCGAGAAGTTTAATGACTTGAGGCTCGATTTTTTTGGAGGAGAAGTTCGAGATCGCGGAGGATAAGGCGAGTCGGTCACCGGGAGCATCTTGTCTGAAAGCGGTTATCCGCCGGTGGTGGAATGACTATCTCGGAGGCGAAGGCTAAAGTTTGAGGCTCATGACCCGTTGTTGGAGGTATAGGGAAAATGCAGTTGGACTCACGGCAATTTGAGGAGTAGTATGCCGACTGAAGAAGCTAGGTGGCCGCTACAAGATGGTAAGTAGTGTCATCCTTTCCTCGGCGGGTGCTTGATCGTGACGAAACACTTAAATCGCGAGCTCGCTCTCTCTGGAGACTGCTTCTCTTGACGGCGTGGAATGTCGGCGACCTTCTCGAGTTTTTATCACGAGATAGGCGTCGCCGTGAGCGGGGTTAAGTATGTCATTGAGCGGCCAGAGTCGGTTCGGTGACGAAGTGGTCGAGCTCGGCGTCGATCGAGGATGAGGTAAAGACCAGGGATGAGGGTTAGCATAGATGAGTACATTGAACCCCAGGCTTATGCAGGGATTGGCAGCTTTTTCGACCTCCCTGGCGCCGTCGTCACTCATAATGTGTCGTTGTATATTTAAAAATAAGAACAAATTTTACGCCTTAGTGTTGATTTTCCTTGCAAGCAAGCCCGTACATATTTAAATCGTCGTAATCAGTGAAGGTAGATCGTCGCCGTAATAGGCGTAGGTAGCTCGTCCTCGTGTTAAATGAAGGTGGTCGCCCTCAAAATAAGCGAAGTAATTCATCCTTGAAATAAGCGAAGGTGGTTAGGTCCTCGTGCTAAGCGAAGGTAGTTCGTCCTCGAAATAAGCGAAGGTAATTCATCCTCGAAATGAAGGTAGTTCGTATAAATGTTAAGCGAAGGTATTAGTATAGTATTAAGCGAAGGTGTTAATCTCGAAATAAGCAGTATTCATCCTCTAAATAAATGAAGGTATGGGTTCCTTATTTGGCGAGAAGTATCGTGGGGTGGTCACTCCAGGGCGTTTAGATCTCATCGCTTAGAGGTATGGTTAAATCATCAGAAGAGGGTATGGTTAAATCTTTCAGAGAGGGTGGTTATATTATGGGGAAGGGGTAGTATGGTAATGAGTGAAATATCACGAAAAAAATTTTATTAATAAAATACAGTAACAACGAGAAAAAGACCGAAAAACAGTATCTGACTCGACCTTGACCTGACATTCTGCGAGAAAAAGCGGCGTGACTAAATGAACAACTTTGACACTTATCTGAAATATCTCTTGAGATGGATGATGCCACGTATTGGGTATTGCTACTTGGATATATGTGCGAGCTTATGACATTTTAGGACTTCTTTGACACAGTAAGGCCGCTTCGTATGGCTTCCGGTTCTTAGGCTTCTTGGCTTTCTTGACCGTTATTTGAACGGTCGTCTACTTCAAACTGTCGGGATTTGACACTGTTGGTTGTAATACAGCTACTTGTTGCTTATCTGGAAACTTCTCTAATGTGAAGCGGCTCTACTCTTGGCGAGATCTAGGTCGGTTCGTGATTATCCATTTACTTGATTGAGAAGTTTATAGTCGGGGCTCGGCATACCGATCTCTGCGGGATTCTTCCGGTTCCATACACGAACTTTAGGGTGTTTCTGGATTCGATGTCGGGTGTTGTAATCGACCATAAGACTTGCGTCAAGTTTTCCGCCAGTGGCCACTACTCGATCGAGGTGGTTTAGCCCTTTCACGATGGTCTATTGGTGACTTGGTTTGACCATTTGCACGAAGATGGGCCATGAGGTGGAATCTTTATTGGATCACGAAGCTCTTGACACCTTTCTTTGAAGACCTTGTCAGGTGAGCGGGTCGTTATCCGAAAGCGAGGATATGAGGGATCTTAGCGACACTGCGATGTTCTTCGAGACGAAGTTAGGCGTTTTGCTTGTGATTTTCACAAGGGTTCGACTTCTGGCAGTGAAGTAGTCGATCGCGACAATCAAAAATAAGCGCCTTTGGAGCTTTTGAGAAGGGCCTACAATATAAATCCCCATTGCATAAATGGCGAGGCTTAGTGTTTGGTATGATTTTGTGATGATTCTTGGTATTGTTTCGTGTCATTTCTATGGTTTGTCACTATTTATGCGTTGGTTTGATTAAGATTTGTCGATTCGGACTTGCCGTTCGTTTCGATGTTTTGTAGGAAAATGGCAGAAAATAGGATGGTGGATCCGCCAGAATCGATTACAAAAACATCTCACGAGGAGTTCGTGGCGGCAAATGCGCTGTCGGAGTTGAGCGAGGAGAGCGAGTCGAAGCGTCAATCGCACCACAGCACCCGTAACATGGCGCGGCTGCGCCTTCGCCAGCGCCCGGTACCGCGCGTAGCGCTTCGCCCGGCGCCGCCGTGCCCGGCCGCTTCCCACCCAGCTTGTTCGGCGGCAGCGTTCGCAATTCCTCCCGGCGTTCAGGCGGCCGGTGATCACGTCGTTCTTGCGTAGCCTCGCCTCGCCCTTGCGCGCAACCGGCCAGTGCCTCGCCACGCCTCGCGCACGGCTCACGGAGCCAGTTCGCCAGCGGCTCACGTCGTCCGTGCCACTCAGCTCGCCCGTCCGTGACGAGTCCTGGCCTTGACCAGCCTTCGGCATTGCATGCATTCGCCATGCCTGTATTTTGCGCTCAAAGCGTGCGTCTCATGTAGCTCCCAGCGCTCGCGCATGCATTCTCGCATGCAGCCTTGTTGACACCTCAGTGCGCACATCCTCAGTGACTCCCGTCTCGCCCGCGTCTTACGGTGCCCACAACTCCAGCCTTCGCCCGGCGAGCCTGTGACCGACCATCAACCGGCTACCGCCGCGTGCTCATAATGCCGGCGCTCAAAATTGAGGCGAATGAATTCCCCCATGCGTTTGGACCCGGCGGCGTTCGCGTTGAAGTTAGAATGATTTCTGGCCGGCTACGCCCGCAATGGCGTTCGCATTGAAGTCGAATGATTTCGGCCGATTTCGTCATGACCGGCGTTCTAATATATATATATATATATACGTTAGGTTTTAAAGGGGGCCCGTTCTCGGTTTTGGTTCCGCGACCCGGCGGAGGCTGTTCTTGACTTTCTTCACAGTTCCTCGACGGATCGTCTACAGAATACAATTCTTATTTAATTTCTATTCTTATTTTCATCATTGAATAATCTTGTTATCAATTAAATTTTGGATTATCGGTTCTTGTGGAATCAATTTCTGATTTATTATTTGATGATTTTTGTCAATTCGATTCATAGTGACGATGGATTTGATTTTCATGTTCGTTGGTTTTAATTTGCTTAATGATTTACGCTTTCGATTAATTCTGTTCTTGGAGATGGATTGATGATTATGTTTTTATTTGATTAGATTTAGGTAGGGATGGACAAACCATATGAATAATAGAATTGCATATGCTTTGTTTCAGCTTTGATTTATCGCTTTCATAGTTGACTAGGAATTGACAACCCCTAGTTTAGATTTATTGCTTTATTAGTTTAGCTCGGGTTATTGACCACAACAGGATCTTGTTTAATTTTCCGTATTCAATTATTGCATATTCGACCCCGTTGTTATTAGAATGTTTAGGATTTAATCGCTTTACGTGCATGCAGAACAATAGCCATTAAGTTTTCCTTGAGGGCGACTCGTGTTAACTTATCATCTACGATTACCTCGTGGATTGAGAGTGAATTTGAGTGGGAAAACTTTAGGCATATTGTTTGTGTTGTTTAGTTTACGTGTTTCTTGTTTATTTTGTTTTCTCCCCGGTCGTGTGATCTTGTTTTGTTGTTGGTGTGCGTGTGCGGGGTTGCAATATATGAGTATGGTCAGGCGGTGGGGAGGAAAGACGTCGTTTTGGGAAAATTCTTCTTATGAAGAAGGAGCCCGATTCGACCGATGCGAGGATATCCGTCGGAGCGTGAGCGGCAAACTATGATCCCTCTTGGGACCAACCACCTCCCAGGTGTATGAAGATCAAGCACAATCCATCTTTGAAGCAACACTCGTGCATATTCATACTCGGGCAACCACTCCGCCCGATATTCATACCGCGGCGGCAACACCGGTCGATTCGAATGGTGGGAACCACAACCGACCGAATATTGGAATCCACAACACGGTTATGAATGGTGTGATCCCACGGTAACCACGACCTCCAACCTTGATTAGTGCGACCCTTGATGGGGTATTATTCCTTCGCCGCATTTCACCGAGTATCCGTTGGATAATGGAGACGAATTGATTCGAACTCGCCGCAGCGGTTGGATCGCGATGACGCAAACTCGGTGACTTGCGGGCTAAATTAGAAATGATGAGGAAAGGCTGGACGAGTTCTTTGCAACAAGATCTGATAGGGGCCTCGGCTACTTTATGAACTCGGCGACCCGACCATCGAGTTCGCCATTAGATGATAGACGCAACTCTTGGCGTTTAGAGGAACAAGTGGGGCTGGTTCTTTGCGAAGTGGTTTGAGTATCAACAACGTGCGTGAGAACTTCAACCAATCGGTCGGTCCGGTGATCCTTTGTTCTTGAAGTGACAGGTGTTGAAGATGTGGTGGGAGAGACACGAAGAGCCGTTGCGGCGGAGGAGGTGGAAATTGATGAAGAATGGGCGCGTGAGGATGAGGGCAAAATCGAGCCACGGGAGTTGATACCGGGACGGTGACGAGGAAGAGTGGGCACTTCGAAGTTGATGACATGCGAAACCCACTCAGGTGGAAGAGCTACCCGAACTTGGAGGAGGATGAAGAAGGGTCGAAGGTTGAGGTAGTTTCTATAATTTGTCGACATCTTAATTTACGAAGTATTGTCTTTGTAGGAGTTAGTTTATTTATTTTACTTTGGAAAATAGGATGTTCGACTTGAGCATAAATTGTGCATCACTTGTCTTCTTTAATGTCACTCGTTCTTATATGGTTACTCGATGCTGCAGTCGAGATGGTATTCTGCGGTGAAGGACTATGGATGATCCGTTGTTATCAGGTTACGTCGTGCTCGCGACGTTAAGCGAAATGCCGATAAGGAGTTACCGGTTTATTTTATTTTACTTTTCTTTCTTTCTTTTTTATCTTGTTTTGTTGTTCTTTGTTGATCGCTCTGTTGTCGTTGAGTTTGTTTTGTCGTTTTTGGAGCGTTGGTAGCGACAAGATAAAGTCGTGATGCTCCGACTCGGTAGCACTAAATGCATATCGGAAGTATTATCCTCTATGGTTTTTTGTGCTTTTAATGTTTTGAGCCTTGGGGCGATGTTCGATTTAGTGTGGGGATGTTTACTCGGTTTTGTGTGCGTGATATATTGTTTTGTATGTTAATGATGTGCCCTTGTGTGCTTATTTTGATTGTTTGGACGTAAGCTTTGTCTATCATGATAAGTTAGGATCTTGATTTGTGCCATTGAACTACGTGGTATTGATCAAATTGATTTTGAATTTTGAAACTTTTGGTGATATATGATTTGAGTATAATGTGAATTAATGAGGCTGTGATTGATAGAAAATGAATAGGGGAAAATTGATGTGATTTGTCAAGCTAATGTTAGGGGTAGTGTTAACATTGTGGTTGCTATATACTTATTTTATAAATAAAAATTAAAAAAAATGTGAAAAAGAAGTAGAAAAT
The DNA here is from genome assembly GCA_036937905.1 of Salvia rosmarinus. NCBI lineage: Eukaryota > Viridiplantae > Streptophyta > Magnoliopsida > Lamiales > Lamiaceae > Salvia > Salvia rosmarinus. The sequence continues at coordinate 105,308 of JAODLM010000095.1, forward strand.
GAGGAGAATGAAAGCTCAGATATTTTGTTGAGATTGTTGAAATGGAGGATGGGATTATATCCTGCTCTACCAATTGAGAAATGGACATGGGAAACCACGTTAGGAGACTCGAGGTTCATCGAGGTTCTACTAGAATATTGTTCCAAATCTGTTAAAACATTCTTTGTGCTTTATAAAAACTTGTTGCTAAAGGTGACCATTAGTTAGTTCACCTAACGGAGGTTGGTGCGGCGATTACCTTTTGTTTATTGGAAGTCAGTGCCGTTCTTGATTTATTCGCATTATCTTTGAATTAAGTAAACACCAGTTTGGGGAATGCGAAAAGAGATTTGATTGATTAGAATGAGTTAAGTTGTGAATTATCTTCCTTATTCTTATTAGTATAGACTTTGCTTGAGGACGAAGCAAATGGATAAGAATGGGGGAGTTGTTTGGTATGATTTTGATGATTCTTAGTATTGTTTTACGTGTCATTTTCTATGGTTTGTCTATTTATATGGTTGGTTTGATTAGATTTATCGATTCGGACTTGCCGTTCGTTTCGATGTTTTGTAGGAAAGCGGCAAAAATAGGATGAATTGAATCCTTGAGAATCAATTATAACGAAGAGCATCTCCTAGCGAGGAGTTCGTGCGGCAAATGTGCTCGGAGTTCAGACGAGGAGAAACAGTCGAAGCGTCAATCGCACCTGGCGCCCCGTCGCATGGCGCAGCGCGCGCCGCCGCGCCACGCCAGCGCCCGCCCTGCGCCCGCCGCGCCGCGCCCAGCGCTTCGCCGGCGCCGCTTCCTGTGCGCTCGTTAAAGCGCGTTCCTATTCCCTCCGGCGCTCAAGAGCGGTAGCGCTTCGCCGTTGCCCCGGCGCAGCCTCCATGCCGCCAGCATAACCAGCCTCGGCGCCTTCCCGCCTCGTACACCGTGGCTGAGGCGCTTCGCCCGGCTTCGAGCACGTCGCGCACTCGGCTCACACCGTCTGGCGAGTCGGCCCAGCGCCCCGGCGCGCATCGCCGTCTGTTCCCGGCGCTGCGCGTCACATTCCTCGCCGCGCCAGCAGCGGCCAGCCAGCCTTGCGTCCTCCTCATTGCTCTCAGCGCCTCGCTCGCCATCTTCACCGTGGCCCAGCAACTCCATTCACTCGGCGGCATGTGACCATCAACCAGCTTTCCTCGCGCGCTGTGTCGCCCGGCGCTCAAAATGAGGCGAATGAATTCCCTGGCTTGGACCGGCCGGCGTTAGCGTTGAAGTCGAATGATTTCCAACCGGCGGCACCTGCCTGTGATTCATTGAGTGAGAATGATTTCTGGCCGTGACTCGTCTGCAACCCGGCGTTCTTCTTTTAATATATATATATATCGCGTTAGGTTTTAAAGGGGGCGTTCTCGGTTTTAGTTCAGCATTGTGGTATTCTTGACTTTCTTCCGATTCATATTGAGATCGATACTACGAGATACAATTCTTATTTTAATTTACATTCTTATTTTCATCATTGAATAATCTTGTTATCAATTCATACTTTGGATTATCGATTCTTGTGGAATCAATTTTCTGATTTATTATTTGATGATTTTGTCGATTAATTCATAGTGACGATGGTTAGTTTTATTATTCATTGGTTTAATTTGCTTAATGATTCTTTGATTAATTCTGTTCTTGGAGATGGATTGATGATTATGTTTTTATTTGCATTAGATTTAGAGGGATTGACAAACCATGAATAATAAATTGCATGTACTTTCATTATGTTTGATTTATCGACTTTCATAGTTATTAGGAATTGTACCCACAGTTGGATTTATTGCTTTATTGGTTTAGCTCGGGATTGACGGCCTGAGCAGCTAATAAGCGATAAATCAGGGTTGTCAATCTGGTGATGGCGATAAATCAGCGGCGTATCGCGGTCTGTTATTCGTAGGCGATCTTCAATCTGTGCAAATAAAATGCGTCATCAGGCTCGGAATGTCGGCGATGGGCGTGGCGAAATGGGCGGTGAGCGTGAAATCGATCATTCAGTGGTTGTTCATCGTCGAATAATGTGTTCACTTAACGTAATTGACTGATGAGCAGTATGAAATGGCTGTCTGTTGTCGTCTGTCGGCGGCTGACGTCGTGGCGAGCGGCCGCTGTGGCGTATATGTTAAGCGAGCCGGTTCGCGGCGCCGGTATCGTCGGCTTCAATCGGCTGGCCGGTGCGGCGCCGGTGACAATCGTCGACTTTCAATCTTGGCTGCCGATCAACATCGTCGACTGACGGCGCATGTAACGGCGGCTGAACAATGACAGGCTCAGTATAAATGCGGCAGCAACTAACGTAATGACGAAAGCGCGGCGAATCGCCGGCAGGCGGCGAACGCGTCGATGCCAACGAGAATGTTTAATCTTGAGGCAGCGATGAGCGATGAGCTGCGCGTCTGTGGCGAGGGAATCGTCTGAGCGGTGAAATGGCTATATTCGGCGTCGGACGAAGCGAGCTGGGTAAGCGTGACGTCGTGAGCTTCAGTGAGCTCCACTGCCGGGTTGTCGGGCGTGAAGCGGGGTGGGGGCTGAGTTCTTGTATGGCCAGGCGGCCGAAACGAAATAGCGGGTAATCGGGCCGGCGCAGCGTCGGAATGGCGAACAGCGCTTCGGAAGCGACCGTCTTGTTGGATAGGCGAAGCCCGTGGCGGCCCAGGCGGTGGCGATTGGCGGCGGCTTGTGGCTGCGCCCAGCGACGGGGTGCCATGTGCGACTTTGATGTTTAGCATGCTAACAAGGTCGATTTGGTAGCACCGCGTTTCCATGAATTGGCGCCGAACATTTCTTCAGGAGGTCGATTGAGTCTTGGACCATCGTTGGCCATAGTATACATTTGGTCAGAATCTGATGGTATTTTCCATGCTTTTGGTTTAAATTGTCGATCTTTAGTTTTACTTTAACATAATTTATTATGTTGTTATATTATAAAGATTGAATTCTAATTCTTGATTTGATGTGGAAATAGCTCATTATTTGGGCATTATTCGGATAAGCTCTCTGACGTGGAACTTAGTGCGGTCGACACTTTCAATGATTCTCATGAAAATGGAGAATGAATCAAGTTTTTCCTTCATAATAATTGAAGAGCATCTCGATAGGAGTCCATAGGCGCGAAATGGATTGCAATTCGGAGTTTGGGCGAGAGGCGGATCAAACTCTGAATCGCACATGCGAGCATACCGCAGCGTCGTGGCGTCTTGATGAGCTCGCCAGTAGCGCATTTGGGTGGGGCCATGCTACCCCAGCCCTCCTCCAGCTCGACTCTCATCCATGGCCTCTCTTGCGTTTCTGCTCCGGCGCCCGCCGGTGTCAGCGTCCGGCGTTGGATCCCGTCATCGGAGAGCTTCGTTGCGTCTGGGCGCTTCGTCGCGTCGACCTTGCTGAATCATCTAGAGACTTGGCGCGTCAGGCGCTAGCATCACGTCGTGGCTGGGCACCCTCGCTGAAGTTGTCTGAGAGACCAGCGTCCGTATTGCGCTGCGTCTTATTGGGCTCAGTTAGTCGTCGGAGATGCCGCGTCGGTCTTTGGGCTGGGTTGAATCCATCGAGACACCCGTCGGTGCTGCCTTCGTCGGCTGGGATCCAGTTGAATCCGTCGAGAGATAGCCCGTCGGTCTGCCGGTCTTTGGTTCCGTTCTCTTGCCCGGGTCAGGTCTTTGCCCGAAACAATACTATGTTGGATGACCATGATTCGCCGCTTTGAAGGTCTTGCGTCCGTATTGGGTCTCTATCGTTGTTGGGCGTGGACTATACTTTATAATTTATAATGTTTGAAACCACAGTTACGATTATTATTTTACGTCGGTTTTTCTTTTTGAACACAACTTTCCAGCAATTGTTCATCCTTATTTTCAAAGTAATTCCTTTGCAATTGATTGATTCAAGACTTTGATTGAAGAAATTCATCAACGACTAATGCGATTGTAAAATTGTTATTAAGCTTTTTCTTGAATTATTGGATAATGATTTCTATTGATTACAATGTTTGATCGGTGAGATGAGCATGAACTAATTTTCTTCTAGGGTTGGGTGATTCAAATTGATTGATTGTTTATTTGTTTGATTAAGTATGCGATAGAATCTGGGTTTCTTGTTAAGTGATTGATCGCCATTTAATTGTTCTTGTTAAGTGATTGATCACCATTTAATTGTTTATGTTTAGGTGTATTATCGAGAGATGATCGTTGCATCATAGGAATCAATTGGGTTGGAGGTTCAGGAAGCGGGTACTCTAATAGTTTATGTATTTGTGAAATTTGATAACCTGGTTTAATCCATGGAGCAGTCAGGTGTTTGGATTGAGGTTTGAGGATTGCATGAATAGGTGAATTCTTATGAAGCATAAATCGATGTTAATCGAAGCGGTCTACCTAATCTTTCTCACAATCTTGAATTACTCTGTTTGTATTGAGCTGCTTTGATCTATTGTTTGAATCGTTTGTGTGATTTAATTTCACATCCGTCTTGGTTAATCATACTGAATCGAGTTTGGATTTAGGTTTATCTTTTTATCGTAACACATCATAAGCACAGTAAGTCTTATCGAGATTAGACTTGGGTGAGCCTTACCACACTATAGGGACCTCGTACTATTGTGACGACTTAGTAGAACAATTTGGTGGAACAAATTTTAGGCGCCCGTTAAGGTTGTTATGTTGGGTAAGTCGATGCTTAAAGAAAGTTGGCACCGATGTTCGACAACATTCACGGTGAGAGATTTTAATCTTTCAAACTCGGAAGAAAAATGCGAAAGTGAGGCGGGATTCGTGACGATGAACGAGAATTTGGAGATTAGATCTCCAGTGAGGAGATGTGCGGAAGAGATGGCGGCAAATGGAGGAGTCCACGAAGAAACCCATGGATGCGTGACTTTGCTCGACCCGTTATTGGGGTGACAACGTCATGCATATCTCGAGGATCGACCGAAACTACGGTTGAAGCCCATCCACTTCAACCTTGTACCCTCTTTCTATGGGATGCCAGTGAGGATGCTTTGAACTTCGATGAGAGTTCTATCGATGGTTCACACTTTCCGTTGAGCAGACTCACGGAAGATACGTTGAGAATGGGTGTTTTCCTTACACCTTGAAGGATAGAGCGAACATGGTTGATGTCTCTACTGCACAGTTCAGCGACGGAGTTGGCAAGCCAGTATATGATAAGTTCATGGGAAAGTACTACAGAACGAGAAAACACGAGGCTGAGGGCTCGAGATAGCCAGCTAATGACGAGATGGTGGAGAACCTCCACACATGAGGCATGGGATCGTTTCAAATCATTGCGGCCGGCGGTGTCACATCACCATTACCGGTGAGCTCCTCAATCGGTTTTCTATGATGGATTGACGATGGATTATCAATACATGATGAATAATGCAGCTAGGAGACATTGGAAACTATATTGCGATGATGTGCGCGAGATATTGGAGCGCTAGGCTGCAAACTCACAAATGAAGTGCGGGGCGAAGACGATCGACAAAGAGATGACGCCAAACTATGAAATGACACGCAATGGCGGATCTCACTCGCGGCAGTTCAATTATTGAGAACAACAGGGCCTCGGACATCGGCGCCGATTCCAACAACAAAGCGATGTCGATGGAAACTTGTGGAATTTGTGGAGGCGGGCATGGAGCTAACATGTGCGAAGAACCAATGAGATGGCATATGAAGAAGTGCTGATTAATGCTATGCAAGGGTTTCACAAGGGTACCAAAGAGAAAATCGACAAAAGTGTCAGTCGAGGCCGGATATGACCATTCTCAAATTCTTACAATCCCGTGGAGATCATCCTAATTTCTCCTGAGTCGAGATCGAGGGGATCAGTCGGGGTACCAGTTCGAGGCAACAACCTCGGCAAACTCGACAACAAATTGATGCCCAATAAACCATCGCTTGAGGATTCTCATCGTTTATCAAACAAGTAACGTGATTTGAGTCTTTGGAGCATCTTTGAAAAGAGTGGAAACTGAAGTGGGACGGGTTTGCAACTCGAAGTGGGACAGATGGTGGGGCATTGAGCGACTAGTGAAGAGACCAAAGGGGAAGTTTCTTGTGATCGGAGCATGCCAGTACATTACTAACTTATGGAAGTGAAAATGAGAAGTGCGAGGGTGATGAAGAGACCCGGGATGGAAGAAGAACAACCTCATGAGTTTATAGCCACCGTTCCATTTCGAACCGTCGATAGTCGAAAAGAAAGGAGGCGGGGAATATGAAGAAAATGGTAGTTGAGAAGAAGAAAAGCCCGTTCCGCCTGAAACCCAGGCAATGATGCGATCGGGTAGCTTTACTCTTAATGTTGCTTTTGGTAATGGAAAATGCATCGAGGGGATGCTTGATTTGGTCTGGGATTAATTTAATATCTTCTACTGTTTAACTCATTAAAACTTGGGAGTTAAAACAAACCGACATGCGATTAGAATTGGCGGGGAACTATTCGGTTGCCGAAGGGTGTGATGAAGATGTTTTAATAAGAATGGGTAACGCTTTTAGTCTCGATTGATTTTGTTGTCATTGATATGGGAGAAAGTGGAAAACATGAGTGGACATCCGTTGTTGTTAGGTAGGCCATTTATGGCTACAACAAATACCAATTGATTTTACTAAATGGTTGATAAGCTTATTTGTTTGGGAACTACGAAGACATTTAGGTGCTAGTAGTCAGTGATAGTTCTATTGTTTCTACTCTTGCATCATGTTTTCTATCATTGCACTTGATACTTCGGACGAGAATAAGGTCTTACGGTATAGATGCTAAGGAAGAAGTTGACGATGCATCAAGTCGTAAAGAAATCGGCAGTAGGAAGGCACGACCCCACTCGAAGCTAAGTGAAAGAAAGATGGGGTGATACAATTCGAGGATAAGTGGAATGAGCCGCCACCTTACTCGGCCGAATATGGTTATCGCCTAGCGGGCGTTGGATAATGAGAGAGTCGGAAGACTTCTTGCTAGATAAAATTGACAAAATGATGAACCCGATGGTGGTGACTGACGTTAAAACTAGCGCTTCGTGAGAAGCGACCGGGTTTATTTACTGTTTTGTTCTTGTTTTCTTTTGGTTTTGCTTGTGTTTGTGTCTTCGTCTTTGTTTTGGTTTTGTGTGGTGCGAGTTTGGTGTTAATTATTCTTGAGTTTTGGGACATTGTAATCCGTGTGGTGGCCGTGATGCTCCAACTACTCTACACTACTCTATTATCGAGGGAAGTATCATCTTCTATGGCCATTTGTGTTATTAATGTTTGGGCACTGGGGCGGTGCTCGAATTAAGTGTGGGGATGATTACTCGGTTTTGTGTGCGTATCTTATCTATTTGTATGCTTGGTGATGTGCATCGTGCTTATTTTGATTTCTTGGAATCAAGTATTGTATATCTGCGAGTAAGTTAGGATTTTGATTTGTGCAACTAAACTACGTGGTATTGGTGGTGATTTTAAATTTCGAGACTTTTGGTGATATATGATTAAGTGTAATATGAATTAGATTTGTGATTGATAGAAAATGAATAGGGAGAATTGATGTGATTTGTCAGACTAATGTTAGGGGTAGTGTTAACATTGTGGTTACCTACGTACTTGTTTCATTATATATATAAAAAGTGTGAAAAAAGTAGAAAATAAGGAGAATGAAAACAGGTTAGTTGTTGAGATTGTTGAAATGGGGATGGGATTTGTGTCCTTAACAAATAAATGAAAATGGACATGGGAAACCACGATAGGAAACTCGAGGTTCATCGAGGTTCACCTTCAGTATTCAAAATCGTGAAAACATTCTTGTGCTTTAAAAGGAACTTGTTGCTAAGGTGACCACATTAGTTAGTTCGCCCCTGGAGAGTTGGGTCTAGCGAGAGGTTACCACTTTTATTTATTGAAATCAGTGCCGTCTAGATTTATTTCACATTATCTTTGAATAAATAAACACCAAGTGTGGGGGAAAGCGATAAGGTTTGATTGATTAGACTAGAGTGAAGTTGCATGAATTATCTTCCCTACTCGTACTAGTTGATTGCTCTTTTCACTGTAAAAGGTGTATATAGAAGGTAGCAGTGCTCGTATCCACGTGGATTGTATGCTTGGCTGAAGCTAACTCAACAGATGATTATCATTATCAAGCAACAAATATGGTTTGGTAAGATTTTGGGGCTTGAATTTAATCGGCGGGGTAACAAAGCGAGATAAAATAAAGCGATAAACACTCCGGATGTTAAAGCAGATAAGGACGACTAACCTAGGGATGCATTAATCCTATCATGACGTATGTTTATCCTATTCCTATTAACAATTTTAATCCGAGACAAGATGGAAGATCACGTATATAGCAGGCAACTTATTATGACAATTGCGGTTGTGGATTACTTAGTTTTCCCTATTCACATTACGTCTCAGGTAAAACAAGCAACTCGAAACGGATCACAAAGAATATACTTCTCTGAATATCCTATCTCGGCTACGACTCGAGGCTCCGTTAGTATCGTGCATTCGAGATCGATTGACAATTAATACAATTACGTAATTAACAGGCAACTAGATATGCAATCAAGATTGATCGAGAATTAAAACATATAAATAAGCACCAGAATCGTGAATCGATGCACGGAAGGTAAATAGCGATAACGAATACTTACATATAGGATCGGATCATGAAACAGGATTAGAGCGAAAAATCTAGCTAGACATAATAAGCGGAATAAAATCTGATTTAACCATAAAATAGAAATTATATAAATGAAACCCATATTAGGCGTCGATGAACAATCGTTGGGCTTGAATCGACCACCTCGTGACGGAAATTTGCAAAGATTGTCAGGACGAGCGTTACGGATCGTCGATAAAGCGTAAAACTAATGAAGAACAATGATCAACTAAACTCTAGAATGAAAATAGAAGGAAGATAAAGCTAAAAGTTATGAAAAGCGATAAAGAGTTAGAGCGATGTGCGAAGTTGCGGTTAGCGGCGGGTGTTGCCCATTTATATAAACACGCATGAACCTAATTTTCCTTACGCGCTGGGTCTCGCGACCACGCCTCGATCGCTAGGTCGATCGCTGGGTATGTCGGCGTGCGCTCTTACCATTGCGATCGCCTCTGTATTTCGCGTGGTTTCCCATTGACATTGTGATTATTGCTTGGCATGAGGTAATGTCTGATAACTTTCTCGTGACGGGCTTGGCTCGCGTGCATATGGTCGTGATCGTGGCCTCGCTTGGTTCTCGGCAGCGGGTTGCTAGCGGCCAACCTATGCGACCGCTGGAACTGGTCGCTAAAGCAGTCGATTAGTATTTTGGCTCGTCTTCGTTCACGCCCGATTTTCAACATATGGACCTACTGACACGCAAAGAACACCGAAGCAATATCTTCTGAAATAGATAAAACATTAAGAATCGATCGTGGCATTAAATGATCTAAACTCAAATGCTAATATCAACAATAAGCGTGTAAAATGCGGCGTTTATCACTAGTATGAACTTTACTTGAGGACGAGCAAATGGATAAGTGTGGGGGTTGTTTTATTAGAATAACGGTGGTATTTTCCTATGCTTTTGGATTTAAATTGTCGATCTTTGGTTTCTTTTTTATAATTTATTATGTTATTATATTATAAAGATTGAATTCTAATTCTTGATTTGATGTAGGAAATATTTCATTATTTGGGCATTATTGGACAAGAAACTCTCGACGTGGAACTTGGTGCGAGTCGACACTTTCAATGATTCTCATGAAAATGGAGAATGAATAAAGTTTTGTCCTCAATAAGAATTGAATAGCATCTCGATAGGGTCCATAGGCGTAAGCGGATTACAATTCGGTTGGGCGAGCGAGCAAAAACAGAAATCAGCGCCAAGCAGCGCATCCAGCGAGTTCGCCCAGCAGCGTTTGGGTGGGAAACCGGCAGCATGCTGCATGCGCCCTCCTCAAACTCCACTCTCGCTCAATGGCCTCACTCTTTGCGTTTCTGCTGCCCGCGGCGTCGCGTCAGGTGTTGCGTCGTGAGAATCTCGTCGAGCTTCATTGCGTCGGTGCTGCCATAAATCATCGAAGACTTGGCGCGTCCGTGCAGCATCGTCTTGAGTGCCCTCGCTGAAGTTGTCGAGAAGACGGCCAGCGTCGTGACGCCTTGCGTCGTGGCTCCAGTTGAATCGCCCGATCACGACTTAAATGGTAGATGCGTCCGTGGGAGGCTGGGTTTAATCCATCGAGAGAAAGCCAGCGTCCGTATTTGCCTTGCGTCGTGGGATCGAGTTGAATCCGTCGAGGCGGCCAGCGTCCGTGGCTGCGTTCCGTGCGTCCGCGTCCGTATTTGCGAACAAGCTGTGTTGGATGACCATGATTCGCCACGCTTTGAAGATGCCGCGTCCGAAGCCTTTGGGTCTCTGTCCGTGGGCGTCAAACGGTACTATATATATTTTATGCAGCGTTGAAACCTAGTTACGATTATTATTTTACATTAAATCAGTTTTCTTTTGAACATAACTTTCCACGAATTGTTCATCCTTATTTTCGAAGTAATTCCTTTGCAATTGATTGAAGAAATTCATCATGACTATTATGATTGTAAATTGTTATTCCACTTTTCTTCCGTTGAATTATTGGACAATGATTTCTATTAGTTCTGATGTTTGATCGTGACACGAGCGTGGACTAATTTTCTTCTAGGGTTGGGTGATTCAAATTGATTGATTGTTTATTTGTTTTGATTGAGTACTAATAAAATCTAGGGTTTCTTGTTAAGTGATTGATCACCATTTAATTGTTTATGTTTAGTGTATTAGTCGAGGAGATAGATACGTTGCGTCATCTGAATCGATTGGGTTAGAGGTTCTTAGGAAGCGGGTACTCTAATAGTTTATGTATTTGTGAAATTTGATAACTGGGTTTAATCCACGGAGCGAGTCGGTGTTTGGATTGAGGTTTGAGATTGCATGAATAGGTGGATTTCTTAACCAAGCATAAATCAATTAATCAAGAAGAAGACAATACCACAGTCTTTCTGGGTCTTGAATTACTCATTTCTGTTGCGATTTGATACAATGTTTGAATGGTTTGTGTGATTTAATTTCATGTCCATCTTAGTTAATCATCACCCCCGATCAAGTTTAGGA